>NJDC01012820.1:0-12095 GCA_002245475.1 Calephelis virginiensis | reverse complement strand
TTTTTGGACTAACTCAGGCGCGTCAGATTAAGATATGGGAGATACCATGTACCATTGTTGAACACCTCCATTATGTATCAAATCTTTACATAGAGACGCGTATGTAGGGTTGTCTGTCTAATTTTTTTTTGGCTTGAAAATATACTCGCGCATGTCAGATTAAAGTACGGCGAGCTTATTGCATGCCAATAAGTCCATGTTTGAATTTTCTTATGATTTGGACAAGACGTATGGGAGTAGGAGTTTTAGAAACTTTCAAAAACCAAGTTATACGTGCTAATTGTCCATTACAGCAATCTGTCTGATTGACATCTTTCTGTCATCGGAGACACATTAGTCATATATATTATTAATATCTGATGAGTTCGGCTATGATTAGGTGACTGAAATTGCTATTTTAGCTTCTAGACACTTAACGCACCGCTAAAAAGAAAGACCTTACATGACCTTTTTTACTCTCCACTATTTAATCGACAAAGTCCAATAGGTCCCAATGACGCTGGAGTTACTACACATTGAGCATCGCGGGCTCCTCTACTTTAGTCTGTAGAGGTTTCCTCAAGCGTTCCACAGACTTTTGGTGATATTAAATCTTTAAACTTGAAAATAATATTGTAATTAAACCTGGATGCTAATAACAATCAAAACTATAATTTAATTATATTAATTCTACTTATTATTATTGTTGATTAAATCTTTTATGATACAACACGATTTATTAAATGAATACAAATACAAATAAAATTATTTGGAACCAGAACAAGTATACATGAATAATATGAGTGTCGATGACATACGCAGAAGTATACAACCGTGTTGCGTATATCAACGCCCTCCACGAGAAATCAGACTCAGAAAAAAGACAGAAGCTTCTTCACACACATATTCCTTATTAGGCAGGGGCACAACCAGGGCACCCACGACTAGTCGCAGACATTAAGTCCCACAATGTGATAGGTGGCAAGCCTATCGCCAACCGGGTACATTTCCAATCCCGAGCAACATTTTTTTTTAGAAAATTGGAAAAACCCAATTTTCTTTCTGTTGCCCAAACCGGGATTCGAACCTGGGACCTCATGCAGTCCAACAACTGAACCGCTAGACCACAGAGGCGACAAAGACAGAAACAGAAAGAATGGAGTGATAGATACATTGGCTGACTGAATGATTGACAATGATTACGCCCGAAACTATAGTCTCATACGAACTGTTTGAAAAATATGAAAATTATGTGAGTCGCGATCGGCGGCTGCGACATGAAACTGCTGATACTTAACTATATGATAAATTAACGTGCCAACCTACAGCAGCGTACACAGTAATTATTTTTATCAATTCTTTCACTTATTTTCAACCCCGATTGACAAATAAGGGTGTTATATATTTCTTTTCTTTATATGCGAATATTATGTGCGTTTAATTTAAAACATCACAATTTTTGTTGTTTTTGTTTGAAATCCGATCCATTCTGTAAGATGCTGTTAGTACAAAAACTGACATTAATTTATTTCCGTTAGTCATTCTTATTTTAAGGGCAATCTTTTCTTGAATTTCATTAGTCAAGTTGACTTGAAAACTGTTCCGATATTTATTTTATTACCTTCAATGGGATTGAAGATATTGACATAATTTCACGACCAAATAGCTCGAATATTATCCGAAGGTGGTTTCAAGAGTCCCCGGAATTGACGTATTTGTTTGAAGGGTAATGAATGTGAGGGAATCTAATTGGCACTCGATTCTCTATTCCTATTCCGCAATGGGTACGTAAAGATGCTTGTATTTTCAGTAAGCGTTCACCTCTCATTCAATTTTAACAAATTATAGGAAAACAAGTGGGGACTTCTATTTTATACTAACTGTCACTGCGAACTTAGTTTTACCCGTTCAGTTTGTATGGGGAAAAATACATTTTTCCTGCAGTTTTGCCGGTTTTCTCTTTATAAGAACATTTCCCTGTGTTGGCCCGGGCTCCTTTGCAGAATAGACCATCTGCCTTCCTGCCAGGCAGCTCGTAAAAGGTGAGCATAGGCATGCCGTCACTAGCACCGTAACATCTGACTAGGTGGTAGAGTTTCGCAGCGACTCACCAGGATTAGTACCACCGCCTTACCTATTCCTGCCGCCATAACGTCATGACGTATTCCGGTTTAGAGGGTAAGGTAGTCGGTAAACTTACGTTTGCTCGATGCCTAATATGCCGGCCTCAGGTTGGCAACGCATCATTACCACATTTGGTGTCTCTGGGCGGCGTGAATTTCTTACCATCAGGAAATTCGTCTGTTTGTTTGCCTTCCAATATCATACAAAAAATAATTAAAAAAATCTTCTTACAATAACAAACACAGCAAAAAATACAATTAGCCAAAACTGTTCAGTCGTTCGGAAGTTATACGCTTACCAACAAATTTAGCAATTTATTTTTATATTATAAAGTGTAAGTCAGTTACCAATTAATACCACCGTTACTGGGAATCGTTGGTTGGTCTTAACGGAACGTTGCTAATTGATATTATAAAAAAAAATCCAGAATCCTCTATTATATATGAAAATGAATCCCAATTCGCCTTGATCATGGCATAATGTGTGAACGAATCAAAAATATTTTAGGTTAGGTAACGCTAGGTTCTAATGAAGAGAAAAACCGGAAAAGTTTTAGATTTGACGGAATCAACAATATTTTATCTCCATACAAATCGTTACCAGCTCCAATAAACCCGCTCCTATTTCAATGATTAGATAATTCTCCTTTCGAAAAGCAAGCATCTTTTTGTGGTTCTTAATTTACATATATGTAAAACTCACAAACAACTAGTTGAACCTTGATAAATTTTTATAAGGTACCTTAACGAAATCATTAAATATCTTTGAAAAATTGATAATACAGTCGTTTCTTACTGAGTAATCCCGTTATTACATACAAAAAACATACTGTCGAATTAAGAACCCTCTTCTTTCTAGAGTTGGTTAAAGATACAAAGATAGAAATTCCTCTACAGTGACCACTGTATAAACGAACGAAAATCTATAGATTCGAAATTGTTTGCTATTCTGTAGTGTTTCGTTTCACATTCGTGAGTGAAAGAGTCCTGAGTCAATACCAGTGGAATTTTCACTTAGTCGCTTAGTTGGCTGTCAACAAAACTTCTCCACGCAAGAGTATTGCCCGCATTCTAAGCTTTTGAACAGTTGTAGAATTTAGTTGTTAAAATAAACTATCCAGGAGCCGTGCTCTTTCAAACAACTTTCAATTTAATTTTAATTTGACCGCCTCGTTGGTCGAGTGGCTAGCCTAGTCGCCTAACTACATCGGCTAACCGCGAGGCTCGGGTTCGATTCCCGACGGGGGCAGGCATTTGTGTGATGAACATTTAGATGTCTGCATTTCCGGGTCTGGGTGTTTATTAAATTTATTCTGGTATCTACTTAAGTATTTCTATGTATTAGTTTCGTTGACTAACACCCATAACACAAGCATATAATTTTCTTACTTTGGGGTTAGATTCAATTTGTGTAACTTGTCCAGGGATATTTATTTATTTATTTAATTTAAATGTATTTGTCTGTAGATGTCGGGCGATGAAGTTAGGGTTGTACGCTAGCCACTCGGCCAACGAGGCGGTTAATTACCAACAAAAGAACCGCTCTCGAACCAAAAAAAATACACCAACATATGTTCGTTTATGAGTTATGGTGACTTACACACGTGTAGATGTACAGAGACAGATCTGTCTAAAAATAAGCACTTTTATCGGTAACAAGCGTTTAAAAAGAATAAAAATAGCTTACAACACATAAATTTTATTTAACTGTCATTTTCTTAGAAATAAATAAATATTAAAATAAAAGCTACAACCATATCCTGGAAGTGGTAGGCAGAGGTAAGATTAGGCCACCAAATAAGCCAAAGATGCCTAGTGCCACAATGAGATAAGTGGCCAATCTATAGCCAAACGGGGATCTTATCTTATCCTGAAAAAGGTTATTTCGTCATCAGAAAATTCAAAAACACATTTTGAGTTGGCCGTCCCGGGAATAGAATGGGGACCTCATAAACCAAACTGACCACAGATGCGGCCAAATAGATTATTAACGATTGTTGGCAATCATGAATGTATCGAGTGTATTAATTGTTATACTAAATTTTATCACGTTGTCTTAGTTGTACGAGTATATCGGTTCGTTATTATTTATTACGTGTGTAATTAATCAAGTTATGTTTGGTTTGAAGTAATGGCTACTAATGATATTGTTAACATATTTATCCGAATATCCGCTTGAATGTTATGTTGATCGGTAAAAGAAGTTTCGATGTTAACTAATAAGATTATATGAATACTATATAGCTGACCCGGCAGACGTTGTTCTGCTGTATTTTTAATGTGATTTTATTAAAAAAATTGGGTTAAATCACCCTTATCATTTAGGGGTATGAAAAATAGATGTTGGCCGATTCTCAGACCTACTCAATGTGCTCACAAAATATCATGAGAATTGGTCAAGTCGTTTCGGAGGAGTGAAGACATGTTTTTTTTATAATTATAACATAACATATAAGATAACACAATTGGCGGTAGTCCGCAGTCGACGTTCAATTTTGAAGCAGTAAATGTATTTGGACAAGCAAGGGATGTTTTATTGAAAGAAGATGCCTACACGATGCAGAAACGACGAATTGAATTTTCGTATGAGATGGCGCCTCGTTGGAGGCGTCGGTTTGTAGCGCACTCACTTCAATAGGGTGAACTGATAACTGGGGCTTCTGTAATAAGGCTGTACTATACTGGATTCCAATTGCACATTTTTGGCATCACATTGTTCGTTATCGAATGTTCATCATTTGTGTTTCATCACTGAGATTAATCTCTATATAGGTCTTTTCAAAACAGACGTTCCAATTTTGAGTCAGTGTTCAGAACACCTAATAAAAGACCACAATTAAATGATTCATTGGCGTAAGTATATCGTTTCTGAACATTTCTGAAAAATAACAAACAGTTTGTGTATTATAAATCCGATCCCGGTATATTCTTGACAAAGTTGTATGTATTGTAATATGTAATATGTAATTATATTGTAATATGTATGTATAGTCGAAATACAAAAACAGTCTTTATTTTAGCCAAAATTATCTTACCAACACTTATACTAATCTGCGCCAAGTATTCCAAAAAATGCCTACAAAATTTTGTTTGAAGTGAAAAATGGTTTTTGCGTTTTATTTTTAGCGCCCTTTACTAACCGACACCTGGAGCGTTGGCTCCTTTATATCACCTATGTGTTAGCACTGGCATTATTTTTAAACAGATTACAATTTTTTTACTAAGCGGAGATGAGAAATGTTGATGATACCGTTTGGTTAATTTATAGATACCAATTAGTTCATTAATTTTGATGTCAATGATTTTCTAGTAACACTTAGAATACAAAAGTATCTGGTTTTTAAGCTTTAATTAACAGTAATTGACTCTATAAGTATAAAAAAGGTGGAAAACATCTTCTACATTTTAATACACATGACACATGATAAGTGGCTGTGCTCCAATTAGAACGGGTAGGTATCCACTGTCTTACCTGTTCCTTCCGTCTTAACAATATGATATTGTTCCGGTCTGGAAGGAAGACGAGCTCGTAGACTCCACAATTGGCCTATCAGACTGGCTGCAGGAAAGCGAAAAACCTACAATAACATCCATTGTGCCTATAGGCCACGGTTGCCTCTAAACATTGAGAAAATTAGTTGCCTAACTGTTCGTCCGACTGGTTGTACTGCTGTTTTTTTTTTTAATTTTAGAAATATTTATTACTTTTTATACTATGAAACATTCAAGTGTTTACTCTTCACCTAATAAATTTATTTTGTTCGAGCGTCACGTTTTTTCTATTTCAGTTTCATCAAAATATTAATAGAAACCAATAATTACGAATATAGGAATTAACAAAATAATCTAAGTTTTTTTAAAACTTTTTTATTCTTTCTGTTTTAAACAAAGCTGTTTTCTGTCGCCTTTACGCTTGTACCTTACAAACTAATTTTGATAGAGTTTGTGTCAATACATAGACTTATCTAGAAGAAAAATGCATGTATACAATACACACATACTGTTTTATGATATCTAAGAACGACAATACTTTTAAAGTTTCTTCACGAGATATCATTTATATTCTACCACAAGAGATGTACACATCTGTATTTTTTTATTCTGCCCTGCAACGCCAGGTCATATCGTATACTACAATTTGACCAAATCATACCTACAGTAAATAAAATAATTAAAAATAAATATTCCTGGACAAGTTACACAAATTTAATTAACCCCAAAGTAAGCACATTATATGCTTGTGTTATGGGTATAAGTCAACGATACTAATACATAGAAATACTTAAATATATACCAGAATAGATTTAATAAACACCTAGACCCTGCCTGACCCCGTCGGTAATCGAACCCGAGCATCGCGGTTGCTCGGTGTAGTTAGGCGTGCACGCTAGCTACTCGACAAACGAGGCGGTCAAAGTAAATGGATCACACAAAAGTAATACTAAAGTTTATGTACAGTACACAATTTTCATTAAAATGCTCTATTAAGACACGACCTTTCGCTTCTTTTATCGGCCCTCCATCCAATAACTCTTAGAAACGACACAGTAAGTAGAGGTTGACCGTTTCGAAGGTCCTATAACAATGTTTTAACGGTAAAACTACCTTTGTTGTATAAACACTAAATTTTCCTAAGCAAAGTTTATTATCCTTTAATTCCGAGTTGTTTTTTTAACCGATTTAAAAAAAATCGACTTCTATACTTTTTTATGTATAACCAATTTTTAATCTAATAGAATGTGATCTTACTTTTCAACCGACAAAAAAAGGAGGAGGTTTTCAATTCGACGCGTATTTTTTTGTATGTATGTTACTCCATTATTCCGGTATTTGTGGACTGATGTTCAAAACATCGCCTCTGTGGTCTAGCGGTCCGGGTGTTGGACTTGACTGCATGAGGTCCCGGGTTCGAATCCCGGGTCGGCCAACAAAAAGAAAATTGGATTTTTCCAATTTTCTAATAAAAAAAATGTTGGTCGGGATTGGAAATGTGCCCGGTTGGCGATAGGCTTGCCACCTATCACATTGTGGGACTTAGTGTCTTCGGCTAGTCGTGGGTCCCTTGGTTGTGCCTCTGCCTACCTCTTCGGGGATATGGGCGTGAAGATACTTTGTTCAAAACAATTTTTTTAATTGAAAGCCTATACTCCCGCGGTGGTCTCATTATAAATTGGTCCAGGTCTACATTTGCATTCATGAGAAAACCACATATGTTCCAAATTTCTAAAAAGTCGGTTTTTGCTGTTTTACTGCGTTTAAATTATTGCATATAAATCTAACTTTTTTGTGGCGTACGGTTACATCAGGAGTTACACTGGCAACAATTTCGGTGTTTCTAATCGTTGATCATCTCTTACACTATAAAAAGCCTTTAAATAATCAGAAAATTATTTTTATAACCCTCGACAAAACCCACCTGCACTATAACTCAGAACCATTTTGATCACGACAGCTTTTAAACGAAAACATCGCATCGAAATCATTCCATTCGCTTCAGAACTATGATGATATAGACTACTAACACCCATTTTTCGTCGGAATTTAAAGAATGAGAGTGTATACCAATTAAATACTATTTATCATTAAACAAGGAAGAAGTACTTGCACTAATTATTACTAAAATACTAAAAAAAATCTTAGTATAACCAATCATTATATAAATAAACTGTTTCCTACTCCTATTCCAAGGAAGTTTTAAAAAGACAAACACGGAAAACTAGGAAAAAAACAGTTAAGTTTTTCCATACAAAACTGAACGAGTGGAACGAAGTTCTACAACAACAACTAGTTAAAATATAGTTATAAAGAAAACCTATAACCAATATACCTCATATTCTATTCCTTATACAATAAAATCAATTGCTATTCGTTAGTCTCGTTAAAACTCGAGTACAGCTAGAATGATTTGACTGATAATGGATTTAAATTAATTATTTGTGAAAGTTCAAGGAAGTTTTAAAAAGACAAACACGGAAAACTAGGAAAAAAACACTTAAGTATTTCCATACAAAACCGAACGAGTGGAACGAAGTTCTACAACAACAACTAGTTAAAATATAGTTATAAAGAAAACCTATAACCAATAGAAGTGAAAAAGGGAAAATAGAAAATAGCACCCTGAGTTTATTAGAGTCAATGAATACAGAAATATAATTAGTGGAAAAAGTTAGTGTTCTGCACATTGACGTCTATGTTTAACATTTACATGTGATAGCTATTCCAGTCAGTACAGAAACAAATAGTGTCGCGTCTTCTAAGCAAAAAAAACCGAACCGAGTGATTGTTTTTGAAGCAGTCCAATATTCGGTTTCGTCAGCTTTTAGAGAGAGAGAAAAAGCCACAAAGATTTTATACAAAAAAAAAGATTTTAAATAAATAAAATAATAAATATCCCAGGACAAGTTATACAAATTGAATCTAACCCCAAATTTTATCTTACGCTTGTCTTACGGGCGTTATGTTATGTTATGCCAACGATTCTAATACATAGAAATACTTAATTGGATACCAGAATAATTTAACATCCAGACCCGGAAAATGCAGACATCTAAATGTTCATCACACAAATGCCTGACCCCGTCGGGAATCGAACCCGAGCCTCGTGATTGATTGGTGTAGTTGGGCGTACACGCTAGCCACTCGACCAACGAGGTGGTCTAATATCAACTGCACAAGCTTCGTAGTTTTTAAAATTAATTCTGGGTAAAGCAATATCAAGAGCATACGAAATATGCGAAAAATATTCTGTTCAACAATATCCATGATTAATATTTACACATGAAAGGTCCAATGAGTCCGGCTGACGAAATATTGGGGCAGAAACTAAGCGGAAGAACTCGTACCAAGTTATTAAATTTGTACCGAATTTTGTTTTGTCGTGCTTTCGTGATTAACTTCAAAATATCAATACAAATCAAAAAAAATATGTAATGGACTAACTAAATTTATTTTAAGTATGTGCTACTTTTTTCTAATGAAACAAAATGAAAAGAGAAGGAAGATTTCAGTCATAGCCGATTAGTCCGGACATGCCAACTTATAGCGTTTTTCACTTAATAAGGAACATTTAAAAGTCTTGAGAAATATTATGTATAAACTAAACTAACATCACGAAAACTGTTTTGTCTCTTTCTAGTATCTATTAAAGAAGATTGCGATAACTTAAAATTAGTTTAGTAAGTGCAACCCCATTAAATGCTGGTGGTAATTTGTAAATTTAGTTTACTGAATTAGTGCATGATGTTAACACAAAAAAGTTTAAATAAAAATGTTTTGCTCTCACCAGTAAATCACAATCTAAGCGATCGCGACGAAAAATGTACTGGCGATTACTTACTTATCAGCTGGTTATCTTCCAGGAATGCTAAAATGTGTGAGTAAATTATGGTCTTCTTAATGTTGAAGAACAAAGAAGTTGGCTGAATGCTTTAAAATGACACTTGCTCATTCTGAAATCATATATGCTAATATATCACTAAAGATAGAAGACATTTGATCAGCATAATGCGTAATGAGTAAGGAAAATGCAAGCCACGTAATTAAACCAAAAAATGGCACCTCGTCAGCCGAGAGGCTAGCGTTTACACCTAACGCCAGTGACCAACCGCTAGGCTCGGATTCGATTCCTGATGTGTATGGACATTTGTATGATGATATTTCTGGGTCTAAGTGTGTTTGTTAAATTTATTTTGGTACCTACTTTTTTATTTCTATGTATTGCTATTTTTGACTAACACCCCTAACTTAATATAATTTGTGTAACTTGTGTAATATGTCCTGACATATTATTTCTAACTAAAGGCTGAGTTAAATCTAGCATTTTAATTTTTCTTTTCCAGTGAGCTTATTATTGTAGTAAATGTGTCTCACCTTCATATTTTCACACAAAAGAAAAATACAGAATTTTTTTCAGCTGCATAAGCCATTACAAGACAATAGAAGTTCACAATAATACTTCCTATTCATCTCAAGCATCCTGCAGCCTCTTAAGCGGCTGAACTTAGTCTACATTACCTAGTCTGGACTCGTAGAGAATTGGAGGACCCAAGACATAAGAGATTTCAATTTAAGCAACTCAAATTAAGAGTGACTTGTACCTTTTTTGTAACATACAAAGAAACACATGTTGTGATAATAAAATTAAAAGAGTTAACTTCTCAATCGCCTTGGATGAATGAGTTATAAGATTAGAGCAGATTGTCAGCACTAACATCCACAAGAGATGCATAGGTCTGCTGAAATGTAGTAGGTTGGACAGTCTTCTCTAGATGTAATATATTTTAGGATAGGAGGGGCATGTACTCGGAGAGATGGTGCAAGGGCGGGATATAAGTATTAGAAGGTGACCAGTTCCATGAGAGTCTTGCAGTATATGTCACTAAATTAATGTTAAAAGGATAGGGGAACATAAAAACGGTCTATAGCACTGACGGTTGGGAGGGGGGAGGACGCCTTGTTGGATATTCATCATTAAGGACACAGATGTCACGGGAATCTAAAACACCCACCAATATAGTAGAAAAGGGATCAACCGAGAAACTACCTGACTGCAGTTGAATCTCCTAATATCAGGTATGGACGTGCTATAAAAAAGGCCTGAAAAGAAAGACTCCAAATCGGAGAAGTAGGAAATATTAGGATGGAGAATATATAAGGATAAATTTGATATATTGCATGCTTTAGCTCCAATAATGTTGAAGTTGTTAGAATTATGGGGACGAGAAAGGCAAGTAAAAGGGAGGGATAAGTAAGGTAGAACCAGCATATCTATCATACCTGTCATACCGGAGATATATATATCCACGGAAACCGGTACGGTACCCGGGACAAGACGTGTCTTTGAGTCAGTAGGTATTAATGTTTTTAGACTATGTGCTTAGTGAAACGTCAAATAAATAATATTCCGGTCCAGTGGTATGGTAGCCGGGAGACTTGCACCATAGGCCTAATATTCTGACCGCAGAACAGCGACGCACATGTAACATCCAGATCACGGTTGTCTTTTACCATCAGGAGATCTGTGTGTTTGTTTACTGACCTTTAACATAAAAAGAACACATAGAGGGATGAAAATTTATTTTACGTTAAATTAAAAACGCATTCTACGATAAAGATGAATCGCCTTTAACTTATAATTGAGACCATTCATTCGACTTTGTATGCAGTCTATTGTCTGTAGACTGTCTTCCAAGACATATGACCTCAGTTGAAACTTTAGGTAAGTCCGCTATGGAATGTCAAACTTCGATAGGGTTCAACAAGTTATTGGCCAAGTCAATTGCAAAATCAATAGTTAAATTTACAATTTAAGTAATTTTAATAAAGTATAGATGTAAAACTTCGACTTTAAATTTATTTGCGTTCAAGAAGAGAAAATTATAAAATCCACAAAATTGTGCATCTAAAACTTGCTGAGCCAAAAGACATAATGTCCTAACTATGTAAAATGTTTTTTTTTTTTTTATATGAACCTTCTACCGATATTAAATAGCACACCAAAACAAAATTCGCATCCAATGTATAATTTCGTAAGTTGAATTTGATCTACCTCTAAGTTGTCTATTGAGTTGAAATTTTGCATACAGTAAATAAAACGACAATGTAAAACTATTAAGATATATCATACTACAAATAATAAACGCTCATTGAACACGCAATTCACTTCATAGTGTCTAAAATTGAATTATCAACTAAGAACATGCTGCATATCTCAACCAAATTATTGGTTGGATGTCAATTTTATAGTGTTTAGCTAAACAGGAGTCTAAATATTTTTTATGGTAAGGCGTATGGAGTCGATCTGATGGTAGGACTTTAAGAATAATCAACATTATCCTACCATGTTTACTTGTATTAGTCTTGAATAGCACTTCTTAAATCTTGAGAATAGTCCTTACAAACAAAGACTTATTAAAAAAATAATTAATTTGTTAAGAACTTTTATAAGCTCCCTTTAAAAACAGGTATACGGAATCTAACTCTCTGAGTTATAAT
>NJDC01012804.1:3007-29644 GCA_002245475.1 Calephelis virginiensis | reverse complement strand
AGAAAAAGACAGTAGCAGTATTTGAGTTATGTAATAGTATTGCGTGATAGTCCTTTGTCATCAGTTGACATATTTGAATTTAGCGGCATCACCGCCATTCGTGACAATTGTACTTGATGGATAAACAAAATTGGCTAATACAGTTGCGGCCCCGATAGCCGCCGGCGGCAAGATATCAGCAACATCCGGACGATAGCGGTTTCCGCAGCGCGGGCCTGCGCACGCGCACCCATTATCCACAGAATATCTCCATCCACCTCATTCCATTACATCATGTTCCTTACATATTTTTATGACATTGAAAGACAAAGAAGCAGACGTATTTTCTGGTGGTAAGAAATTCACGCCGCCTAGAGACACCAAAGGTGGTAATGGTGCATTGCCAACCGGAACACACCGACGGCAAGCGCTGACGTTATGACGACAGAAATAGGCAAGGCTGTGGTACCAATCCGGGCTAGTCATCGCGAAACTCTACTACCTAGTTAGATATCAGGGTACTAGTGACGGTAAGCCTATGCACGCAGAGGGTCTATTCTGCAAAGGAGCCCGACCAACACGTGGAAAAATTTTAACAATAAAAAACATTGACCCTTCTTTAACGAAAATCGTGTGGATTGTAAAATTTGGCTCAGTAAAAGTTTATATAACGGAGTTATAGAAGCGAATGTTATTAGAACAAAAGAAATTAGACAGATTGGGCTAACTTTGAAGTAAGATGTTTTTGTTTGTAATATGGGTTTTTATTATCACTACAGAATCTATATCCAATGTAGCTAGCTAAGAACCATATCGATCACCATAGTTTTGTAACGATAAAATCCAAATTAAATTCGATGCCGAATTAAATTAAAATCAAAGACACATGTGCCACAGTGTGATAGGTGGCAAGTTTATAGTCTAGCAGGCACATATCAAATTTCGGTGCCTATTTAAATGGAAATAAATATTAGAAGTCTGTTCCAAAACACTTTAGATTACACATAAACAAAATGTGGTCGAGTGGTTTACTTAACTACACCGACAGACCGCGAGACTTGGGTTCGATTCCCGACGGAGGCAGGCATTTATGTGATGAACATTTAGATGTCTGCATTTCCGGGTCTGGATCTGGGTTTATAACGAGAGGCATGTGCTAGTTCCTGGATCACTAACTCAAAAAAAGTAGCAAAAAAAGGCAAAGCCACTGAATAGTTAGTGTGATATGGAAATATTCGAATTGCTAGATCATGTATATTCAGATAGTGCATATAGTGCTAGTAGGCGCTGCTCTCTGAACCCGTTTGTAAAAATGTGGCGCCGATAATTGCCGGATGGGCACCGGATTGAGAGAAATCCGAATGAAGCACACCATGTTTGACGGTTCTGCGTCGCGTTCCCACAAATTTTACCGATTTCATTTCGCGAATGTGCCCAGCTCCTGCACCGACCAGTAGGGTTACTCTTGAATCTCGATTTCATGCAGATTAGAAATTTGCAAATATTATAAGTAGGGTTACTCTTGAATCTCGATTTCATGCAGATTAGAAATTTGTATATATTATCAGTACGGTTACTCTTGAATCACTATTTCATACAGATTGGAAATTTGCATATATTATCAGTAGGGTTACTCTTGAATTTCGATTTCATGCAGATTGGAAATAGTTAGTTTGTTAGTTTTATGGTAAAAATACTTAAATTAAATTACTAAATAAAATAACAAATATATAAAAAAAATCTTGCTTGGGATTGTATATGTGATTTAGTGTATTCGGCTAGTCGTGGGTGCCCTGTTTGATGTTTGATGAAGATACTTTACTTTATATATATATTTATTTTCCTGATTGGAAATTTGCATAAATTATAAGTAGGGTTACTCTTGAATCTCGATTTCATGCAGATTGGAAATTTGCAGATATTATCAATAGGGTTACTCTTGAATGTCGATTTCATGCAGATTGGAAATTTGCATATATTATAAGTAGGGTTACTCTTGAATCTCGATTTCATGCGGATTAGAAATTTGCATATATTATCAATACGGTTACTCTTAAATCTCGATTTAATGCAGATTGGAAATTAGCATATTATGTTATCAGTTGGGTTACTCTTGAATCTAGATTAATGCAATGTAGGAAATTGGAATCGAATAAATCATTTTGGGTACCTTTTAACACACTACTGGCGAATTATTAACGTTTAGTTTTCAGTAAACAATTATTTTATAAGATTCATTGAAATTAGCGTTAGTTAATAAACCGCTAGTACTGTGATCAAAAGTACTTAAAATAACATATACGATTCCAATTTCCAATTCGCATGATATCGAGATTCAAGAGTAAGCCTACAGGTTTTCTTTCTCCATTAGTATTTATATAACTTTTATATTTTCACAACTTTTATATATTGAAATCTGTTCTAGCGGATATACCATTTAGAATCTGTACTATATTTATAGTACGAGTAGATTGAGAATCTGTGCAATGTGCGGGTGGTATCGTTATCACTGTCGGATGTGACGTCACAGCGCGATATCTGTCGCGTGCCAATTGTTGGAATTCCCGTATTGCTATTTTTAATGAGTAGGATTTGCTTATCAGACCAGGGATAAAATATTTTTAACACCAAAATTACGTGCTAACGTTGTTTTTTTTTACATTTTTTTAAAAGAAAGATAATTATGTGCAATCAATTTTGGTCTCCCCGGATACCTGAATTAATCCACATTCGCATTGTATATCTGCTTTGTCAATCTTTCATCTGTCATTTTTTAAACAAGAAAGTGGTGTTAAGAGTCTCCGAAACCGGCGTGTTTGTAAGAAAAGGGTAATAAATGTGAAGGAATCCAGACAGGTTAGACAGGATCATGAGGTTTGGCACTCAAAACTCTCTGCCTATCCCGTAAGGGACTTGGCTTGAAGATATGTATGTAAAGATAAGTATGAGCATTGAAACTGCAAAAACCGTCTGTAACTATTTATTGGGTACCATGTCGCGATTTGATAATTCTTTTTTCGAAAGATAGAAAATGTTTCCGAAATGGTCCCACATAAATTTTATCAACATTCTACTAGTAGTTTTTGATTTACTCTATATAGTGCCTGAATGAAAATAATAACTCAGAAACCGCTAGTCGGATCATGATAAAACTAATCTGAGACCATCATCTCCTTACCATGACCTATTTTTCTAAAAAGAGACCATTATAATCGGTTGGCTATTGGCCGAGTAATCGCGTAAGAAACATACAAAAAAATACAATGCTACAGTCACCTCCCCCTTTTGTGGAGTCGGTTTAAAACAATTTCACTTCGGTTAGCATGTGAACCTGTACTCTTTCGTCTCTCGCTGACGAATGCTTTAACCCTTTGAGCTACCGAGGAATCAACTCCAGTGGTGCAAATTTTAATTATTTTCTTATCGACAATATCGGGATTACACAGCCAATCATATGGCTAACTTTCTATTTTTATATGAAGTAAAGTAAGGTAAAGTACCTTCACGCCCATATCCACGAAGAGGTAGGCAGAGGCACAACCAGGGCACCAACGATTAGCCAAAGATACTAAGTTCCTCAATGTGATAGGTGGCAAGCCTATCGCCAACCGGGAAAACATCCAATCTCGGGCAAAATTTTTTTTCATAAGAAAATATGAAAAACCACATTTTATTTTCTGTTGCCCGACCAGGGAATCGAAGCCGGGACCTCATGGAGTCAAGTCCAACACCTGGACCGCTAGACCATATAGGCGATTCTTATAACATGATATTTTCATTTTAGTAGGAATTACATAAAACCGTGTGGATGTTCGTTTGTCTCCCTAAAACTCAAAAACTGATTAACAGATTCACATAAATCTTGTATTGAAATATTTTTGGAAATAGGTGTATAGATAGGAGATCAAGGTAAGTAGTTTCGAAGGTGTGAAAATGGAAAAATACAAGGGGAATAAGAATAACATTTATTTATTTACCAGAGAAGGTGTAAACTGCGGCAGTTTTCCTAAAGGAAAGAGATAACCGTATCTAACCGAATAAATACAAACTGGTATCAAATCAGTCGAGTTGCCGCACACTTCCTACAAATGGTTAAATACCTTTTATTTGAATAGTGAAGTAAACTAATTCAATCAAAGCATACTAAAACATTTAAAGTGAAACAATGCCAAGTTGTGGTAAACTGGCAAAAGCTTTATAGCGTCTTATAGAGTGAGAGAAATAAATAAATAAATAAATATTCCTGGACAAGTCACACACATTGAATCTAACACCAAAGTAAGCAAAACTTGTGTTATGAGTGTTAGTCAACGATTCTAATCCATAGAAATACTTAAATAGATACCAGAATAAATTTAATAAACACTCAGACCCGGAAATGCAGACATCTAATGCTCATCGCACAAATGCATGCCCCCGTCAGGAATTGAACCCGAGCCTCACGGTTGGTTGATGTAGTTAGACGTGTACGCTAGCCACTCGAGCAACGAGGCGGTCGAAAATTATATAATTATAATTGTTTGATCGCCAGACGACTTTAAGTCTTTATTTTTTTAACTTATCTAGAACATTTTCCGGTCTGGGAAGTCGCTGGATACGAGCGGTTGATGACTTGTGGTGCTCATTGGGGGAGGCCTATGTCCAGTAGTGGACGTCCTCTGGCTTATGATGATGACGATGTTACACTCCTAACAAAGAATGGATGTTATTTCCAAATATTGCTAACTCTCTCTAATGTACTGGCCTCTCTCAAATTTGTTAATTGACTTCACAAGATTCTGAAAGAGAAGTAGGTACATATTACATTAGAGAGACAACGACATTTGGAATTTACATCAGTTCTTTGTTAGGAGTGTAATCTCCAGTCTATAGCCTCATGATTAGCCTCATCATAAGATTTAACATGGGAGAAAGTGAAATAGAAAGATTTATACAGTGTTTCTCAGGTTTTTTTATCTTACATACATACATACATATCTTCACGCCAAGTCCCTTACGGGGTAGGCAGAGAGTATCGAGTGCCAGACCTCACGATCCTGACAAACCTATCTTGCTTCCTTCACATTCATAACCCTTTTCATACAAACACGCTGGTTTCGGAGACTCTTGACACCACCCTCGGATAATATCCGATTGATCTGATCGTGAAATGTCAGCCTTGGTCTCCCCGGGTACCTACATCCATCCACATTCGCATTGTATATCTGCTTTGTCAATCTTTCATCTGTCATTCTTTCCACATGACCGAACCAGCGGAGCATGCCCTTTCGCATTTTAACACCAACACTTTCTTTCAATCCCACTCTTTCTCGGATCTCACTGTTACGATTTTTTTTTGTTTATTCAATAATTTCCAATTGCAATACATTTGCTGCTTGATAAAACTTAACACGAAAACCTATAAAGGTTTATCTGTGCAAGTGAGCCGTTGTGTGTGTGTGTGTGTGCGCGTGTGTGTGTGTGTGTGTGTGTGTGTGTGTGTGTGTGTGTGTGTGTGCGCGTGTGTGTGTGTGCGCGCGTGTGTTTGTGTGTGTGCGTGTGTGTGTGCGTGTGTGTGTGCGCGTGTGTGTCAGTGTCTGTGTATGTGTGTGTCTGTGTGTGTATTATTAATATTTGTAGTTCGGTGGTTAATTCATTTATATACTTAGGAATAATATACTCTTGTGTTCTATTTCCATAAATGTTGGTCACATTAAAAAGTTGGTATTTATTTATGTAATTAAGTTTTTTTAACAGAGATGGTCTAACAGTTGAGTGTTTCGTTATTCTCTTTTTCTATGTTTCACTTCAACAAGCAGACGGATTTCCTTATGGTAAGAAATTCACGCCGCCTATAGACACCTAAGGTGGTAATGGTGCGTTGCCAACCCGGGGCCGGGATGTTACACCTCGAGCAAAAGTAAGTTTATCGGCTACCTTACCCTAACTGGAACACGCCATGACGTTATGCCGGCAGAAGTAGGTAAGGCGGTGGTACCAATCCGGGTGAGTCGCTGCGAAACTCTACCACCTAGTCAGATGTCGCGGTGCTAGTTACGGTGAGCCTATGCTCGCTTTTTAAGAGCTGCCTGGCAGGAAGGCACATGGTCTATTTTGAAAAGGAGTCTGGACCAACACGGGGCCTTCTTTCTTAAACGTTTTCTTTTTACGATTTTTTGGTGTTCATTTACGTTTTCCTTACAAACTCGTTAAATCTGAAGTTCAAGTCGATACCGTTGTAGCAATAGGACGCTGGTCCGTGGACCGATCTGACCTGGATTAACCTCATTACGACGAGCGGCCGCCGCGACCGATCCTGCTATTTGTCAAAATAAACTACACCATTTAAATTCTTACTCACTCACTCTCATTCAAATAGCAACTCTAACTCAAAACGATTAAGTTCATATTCCTTTAAAAATTTCCTCGACTTGTGTCTTTTTGAATGGGAAGTCGAGTTTTTTAGTTGTACCGAGCTCCCGCTGTGAGATATATTGGTGAATTTCGCGAGAAATAAGATATGGTGGAATTCGATGTCGGGGTTATGACGTATAAGTTCATCTGGCTGACTCTTGATGGGCATTGCAGTACTGACTACGAGCTAACAGATTTACATGGAAAATTATTGTAATACTGGTTTAATAGTAACTAGCTGTCCCGGCGATATTCGTTCCACCCGTTCAGTTTGTATAGGAAAACTAAAGGATTGTTTTTCCCGTTTTCCTTGCAATTATCTCGGTTTTTAAAAAAAAAAAAGTATCTTCACGCCCATATCCCCGAAGAGGTAGGCAGAGGTGCAACCAAGGCACCCGCGACTAGCCGAAGATACTAAGTCCCACAATGAGATAGGTGGCAAGCCTATCGCCAACCGGGCACATTTCCAATCCCGACCAACATTTTTTTATTAGAAAATTGGAAAAATCCAATTTTCTTTATGTTGGCCGACCCGGTATTCGAACCCGGGACCTCATGCAGTCAAGTCCAACACCCGGACCGCTAGACCACATAGGTCTCGGTTTTTCTCTTCATAAGAACCTTTTTCTGACAATAACTAACACAACAAAGAAAGAATTATCTAAATTGGTAGAGTCGCATGGAAATTATGCGCTTACCAACACATTTGTAATTCACTTTTATATTATATATTCAGTTCTCTTGTTTGATACGGAACTTTGAGAAAACACATGAAACTATTTTTTTTTATGATAATGGAAGGCAAACAAACAGACGGATTTCTTGATGGTAAGATCGCATCTGTGGTCTAGCGGTCCGGGTGTTGGACTTGACTGCAGGAGGTCCCGGGTTCGAATCGCAGGTCGGCCAACAAAAAGAAAATTGGATTTTTCCAATTTTCTAATAAAAAAAATACTGGTCGGGATTGGAGATGTGCCCGGTTGGCGATAGGCTTGCCACCTATCACATTGTGGGACTTAGTGTCTTCGGCTAGTCGTGGGTGCCTTGGTTGTACCTCTGCCTACCTCTTCGGGGATATGGGCGTGAAGATACTTTTAAGAAATTCATGCCGTCTAGAGACACCAAAGGTGGTAATGGTGCGTTTGTCAACTTGATGCCTGTTAGGCCTCGAGCAAAAGTAAACTTACCGGATACCTTGCCCCGAAAACAGGAACACGTCAACGGCAAGCATTGTACGTTATGGCGGCAGAAATAGATATGGCGGTGGTACCAATAAATAGTAGGATGTTACGGTGTTAGTGACAGTAAGCCTATGCTCGCCTTTACCAGCTGCTTGGCAGGAAGGCAGATGGTCTATTCTGCAAAAGAACCCGGACCAACACATTGAAAGGGTTGACAAGGAAAATTATCGTAATACTGATTTAATAGTAAATAAAAAAAATAGTTTTCAATTGCCCAAAACTGAAATCAAACCTAAGACCTCATGTAGTCAACATCGGTCCACTAAACCAAAGAAGCTTTTCTAAATATTTTTTATATTCATTTATTGTTACAATGTAAGTTTAATAAAATAATCCACTACTCTTAATTCGGCTATTAAAGAGTGAGCATTAATATCAGATTTATTTACGATATAAATAAATTAAATATCCTAATGTTTGTACGAGCTTTGAATACCTTTAAATCCTTAATCCTTTTAAAGTATGTTTGGAAAGGTAGACATATCGGATGACAATGAGAGATGTCTGTCAGGATAAACCCGCGGACAGTAAATCTCCCGAATTAAGGAGATAACACCCCCCTCTCGCTGCCCATACCCCCGCAAGGTTCTTAATTAAAATGTCTGACGTTCATATTTTTTGGACCCAACTTTATAACATGACCACATTAAAGCGATCATTTGATGTTTAAACTATCTATGTTGAGGTGTTCAATTTGAATCATCTTTTTAAAATTGTATTTTTAATATATTTTTACTATTATTCATAGTATACAGTTGTATCGAAACAATGTCATTTATTCAGAATCCTAAACAGTGATTGTGAAAAGCGATGAATTCAAATTGGTAATGTTATACGGCATTGGTACCTGCGTCTGAATTGTTTTTGTTGGGTTTGACTTTGTGATCAGGGCCTCTACCTACATTCCTATCTCGTTATTCAGCGATTTTGTTTTACTACTTAGTACAATCTACGCAGGTTCCTAAATTCATATTTTGTTTTAAATTAAAATATCTTCCTTGTCATATCCCCGAAGAGGTAGACAGAGGCACAACCAGGGCACCCAAGACTAACCGAAGACACTAAGTCCCACAAACAGAAGCGATATTTTTTTTTGCATTTATTCTAAATGCATATTATTTTGTTTAGCTCGCGCAAGTAATATATAAACATTTATAAACGCGAGCAAAACCCGCGAAGAACTTTCTGCGACCCATTATCATTTTCACTTTTATACTAATGATTTCTTCCAACACTCTTGGATATCGCTGTTACGAATTTGGTCCATCAGCTTAGGGGGCATCCAAGTATTAGGGGAGGGGGATCTCGTAAATCGTTACGATGCGTTACAAGGGTAGGAGGGGGTCTTTCTTGCAGCACGTTACGTAACATTGTTTTTTTTTAATGAAATATTAGTTTATATATTTAGTAAATATAAATAAATATACATTTTATTTAGTATTATTAACGCATTTTTTTTTATTTCATTATTTTATTTCATTATTTATTTCATTATTTATTTCATTATTTCACGATCAGATCAATCGGATATTATCCGAGGGTGGTGTCAAGAGTCTGCGAAACCGGCGTGTTTGTATGAAAAGGGTTATGAATGTGAAGGAAGCAAGACGGGTTTGTCAGGATCGTGAGGTCTGGCACTCGATACTCTCTGCCTACCCCGTAAGGGACTTGGCGTGAAGATATGTATGTATTTATGTATTATTAACGCAAAGGCAATTGAATGTATACAAAGGATAAAAACTATAAAATAACTTTAGGATGAAAATGGTCACTTGAGTGTTACGTGACGTTTGACCCCCCTCCCCGGTTTACAGAAGAACGTTATGGTGAATTACAAGGGGAGAAGGGGGGGGGGGTGNNGGGGTCAAAAATCTTCAAAATATTTAGCGTTACGTAATAGTTAAACGCTCTCTTATCACGGATTTTCCGTATAACATCATTCATTGCTTTTTCCGACATACTCATGTCTCGTTTCCATAAAACAACTTTGAAATAAGCACGTAATTATGCAAAGACTCCTAGCACAATAACTAAAAACTTTAAAATAGCTTACCCAGCGCTCGATTCACATAATAATGAATACCCTGGAAAGGAATACCCTGCACACTCTCCTTTTTACGTCCGAGGTTTACCTTCCATCGCTAAAATAAATGTAATGGATCATAAGCAATGTTGAAAATCTATTACATCTATTTTAATTCCATTTTAATATACACTGGTAACCGATCCCAGGTAATAAGGGCTCACAATTTCGCAATATATCATTTGGTATAGTCTCATTATGGTCCGGTCGGGTAATGAGGGCCCAATCTCCGTTTAATTAACCTATTACTGGAGTAGTCCATGAACCGTAAATCCATCAGCAGACCGCTAGCTCGTCTTCCGCGCGATTAGCAAAACAATTTCACGATGCGCTCGAATGCAAAACGCTCGGGACTGGTTTGATTACTGCGCAGTTTAGACTCGGTGTAATGCATTGAATGAATGTCTTCTCTACATACACATAATATGTACCTTTAAATCTGTTTTTTTAAAGTTTTAAATAAGCAATAAAACAGGCAGCTCTTTTATTGTTAAAAGCCAATCGTTGGCTATTGACGTATAGATGGTACTGGTGCGTGGCTATCTGGTATCTGGTACTGGTCTGAGGTCACTTGTGCAAATTTATCCATTACTCTATCTGATGTTTTTGCATCGTGAGCTAATGTACATTTAAACTATTTCATAAATAAGTAGAAATATACACCGTGTTTTTCAGAGCTCACCGAAACACGAAACTATAGCTTATGTACATACATGATTGACATACTTATGCAGTTGGAATTTTGTATCGGAAATTTCATGAATTTTTAAAAAAAATTAATACTTTCTAAAGCAATTCAATTTTAATTTAATATCAAATAAATAACACATTCTTACTAAAAATACAAATGTAATAAAACAGCGTATTAGGTCGGCACCTACAGCTCGCAACGCGCAGCTTAATGCATATACTTTGTTCGCTATACTTTGCAGGCTGAAACATTGCCAAATATTTAACCACTTGCTTCCGACAAAAACTGTCAAAGGAATTTTGATGTCGGATATGTATCTAAACTACCACAGAAGTTTTCGTTACGGTGTCAAATACACCCTGTATATTGTTCCTGACATACCTACACATAAATAAAACATTAGTATAAATTTAAGCTAAAATACAATATTACACTAGCTACTCACCGCAAATACACACGTTGAAGAGAGATTTGTAATGATGAGATGTTAGTGACGAAAGATTTTTCTATTATAAAAGGGATAATGAATGTTGTCTCGGATCATAAGTTTGTTAAAAATCAGTAGCAGGAACAGTAAATTTATCATAAAGTGATTTACTAATCAAGCACTCCGCGCTTATATGAGAGAATATTTTTTTATCAATTTATTTGAACTTAAATATAGAAAATATTTAATAATTTTTAGTTCAGCTAGTTATGAATGCGACTCGTTCGTTTTTTAAATTATCTATTATAACTAAGATTGTTATTATTATTTTTAAGTTTCATATCAAAAAATTTTGTTGTAAGTTTGTTGTCAAAAAAGTTGGTTGTACCTCTGCCTACCTCTTCGGGGATATGGGCGTGAAGATACTTTTTTTTTTATATCAAAAAATTATTAACAAATATTATTTCTATTACACAAAATTATGTAATTTATGATATTTTTCATAGTCAAAATGTTGAGATATTTGAACAGCTTTCTAGTCACGATATATATACTTAATTATGTACACTCAGAAAGACACACACTATTCGAATTCTTGAACAATCAACAAGTAATATCAATGTAATTCATGATAAGCTTTGATCAATGAATAAAAATTGCTTTGTCTAGAGACATATACAGCCGGCGCAGACGTACTATATGATTTTAGCTTTAGTTAATAACAAATATAGAATAATTAACATCAACGACATTGAAAATTGACAGACATCATAGTTCGTCTTAAATCTGTTGTCTGTGAAAGTGGCATTAAAAATTTAGAAGTACTTACTTTCATAGCATAGCACTAAAATCAAATAAAAGGTTTCTTCATCAACATCTCGATCACTAGAGCTTTAGAAGCAGCAGTAGCAGTAGCATATTCCAATTCAAATTAAAAATGATACGATACAAATGGATACAAACCAATGTTTACAACCAGTGCGTACAAAAGTCTAGAACCCCTTTTTAGGGTTCCGTAGCTAAAGGCCAAAAACGGAATCTTTATCGATTCATGCCTGTCTATCTTCGTCTGTACGTCACAGCCACTTTTTCCGAAACTATAAGAACTTTACTGTTGAAACTTGATAACTAGATGTGTTCTGTGAATCACATTAAAATTTGCACACAGAAAAAAAAACGATAAATTTTGCGCGTTCCCCATACATAAAACTGTATTTTTTTTTTTTATCAAACCTATAAGTGGACTATCTATCGATTGGTCTTAAAATGATATTTAACTTATTTTTTTCTAAACTGAATAGTTTTCATGAGAGGCATTTTTAAAGTGATAAAATGAATGCCTCCCTGTAACTTCTATAATAAGAAAACCATAAAACGAAAAACACATAACGTACACCACCATGTAAACTTCTACCGAAAATTGGTATAAACGAGATCCAGTAAGTATTTTATGTTTATTACGTCATAAATCGTAAGCCGCAATCGCTGTGTAATTCAGAGAACTTTTATATTATTACTAGTGGCCCGCCCCTGCTTCGCCCAGGTATAAAATATACATTTGAACTTTCCTCTTCAATCATTTTATCTAATAAAAAAACCTCGTCAAAATCCGCTGCGTAGTTTTAAAGATTTAGGCATACAAAAGGATACCCCGTTCGAGGAAGCGACTTTGTTTTGTACTATTTAGTGATTCCATATAGTCAGTGCCCACTGTCATATTCCGTGCTGAAGTTGGCTAGATTTCGTTTCATCTATTGGGGCTATAGGCGATGTTAATTGGCCGCTTTTCTATTATGATTACTGTGGCTGGGTCTAGATGACACGATGTCAGTGGTCTGTCAATCATGGGTACGTTGAGAATAGCGGGACCTAAGTGTGGCCTTGTTACGTGCGTGTCGCTACTCCGGTATATCACGATGTGATCGCAACGCACCCGACATAATGCGGTCTGGGACACGGAATCCTAATCATTTTGACCGCACACAGTCAAGCTTGCTTTAGACTATTATGCTACTTTAAGTAACAATGAAGAAATGTATGTATCCTATTTTCTCAATACCGCTAAACATCACTATATGAGATAAGTGAAGGTTGCTCTGACATGACTGATTATGACGTATAACTTTTTGAATAATTGAAACCCGATTTTATGAAAGCGATGAAAATAATCAAACTTGATTACTGGCAGATGCTGACGTCATATGCTAAAAAGAAAAAAAAACCGTTTGGAAGCCAAATCTGAAAAGAAGAAGACCATCGGAGATTTGGCGCCATCGAGAGAATAAATGGTCGTAGTTTTTTCATAATTATCGAATTTCGTGTTAATATTGAGTGAAATTAGTCAATTTTGGTGGCATTTTGTACAATTTTATTCAGTGAAAGTGCACAAATGAAATAATCATGAAGAAATTAGCGTATCGTGTATTTCCTCGTTGCTGCCAAAATCTCATTACATGA
Organism: Calephelis virginiensis; assembly: GCA_002245475.1. Taxonomy (NCBI): domain Eukaryota; kingdom Metazoa; phylum Arthropoda; class Insecta; order Lepidoptera; family Riodinidae; genus Calephelis; species Calephelis virginiensis. Next base: position 16,373 of record NJDC01012804.1, on the reverse strand, counting down.
ACTTGAATAATGAGGCCACCGCTTTACCCAAGAGCCTGACATGACCTACTGACGACTTATGACTGATGACTAAATATAATTGATTGAAATTAGTACAAAATTGATGCAAATTTCTACTTGACTAATGGCAATATACTAATGTATAGACCAAAACCTAAAGAAAGAAAGAAAGAAAGAGGTCCCAAGTTCGACTTATAAGTCTGGAAACTCAACAATTTATTTATTTATTTAGGCTCTCCAGATGTTAAAAATACGTCGCTGTCCTGACTCCAGGATGTTAGGCATATTGTGCAAGTTTATCAACCTCTTAATCCTCCAAACCGGAACATTGCAGTCACTATGACAACAGGAATAGGTAAGGAGGAAGATTCCTACCCAAAAAAGCAGCTGGCAGCTGCAGCACTCTACCACCAGCAGTCTTGTTGGCAATAACCAATACGTTAACCTGTGCTAGCCTTTTATGAGCTTCCTATTAGACAGACAGAGGGTTTATTCTACCGAGCAGACCTGGACGAACGCGGGGAAAAATCTTCGAGGTATTTATTACCATAATACTGCCCTGCTAAGAAGAAAAAGCATAAATCAAAATTTTAAGAAATCAGCTTAATTACACCTTTGGACTGAGCATAACAAATGTGTTTTTTTCTTCTTAGAAATCTTTGCGATATTTCGCATAGGTGACGATTTAGACAAGCATAAGTGTAATACATTCGGGTGATTCACCCGAACATTTTTTTTGCTGAGTCCCTAAGAGTAATTAGGCTAATTTCTTAAAATTTAGACTTACGCTTTTTCTTCTTAGCAAGGTAGTATATGCCACTTATGACTTAACATTGCAATTATTTAGCAACTGCTATACATTTTCCCATAAAATCGTGGGAAAACCATAAATTATACAAATTATAAATCCCAATTTCGGTCACAAGCAAGAGCCGAAACTTCACACGGTACGCACGATATGACGTTCTTGCACGTACCACTGTTGTTAGGTAACTCCGTTAGCTTGCGAGATGTATGGATTTCACTGCAGAAAAAATGGCTTAAAGTTATGTCTCCTCTTATCTCCCTCACCTCGGCATGCATTTTTATGTAGAAGACCAAAATCAACTTGCTCTGATATTATAAAACCAGTATTAGAATGAATGAATGAATGAATGACATATGTAAGAATGAATGAATGAATACCCTTTATTATGCACCAAAATTTATCAATTAGTACACAATCTTCATTTTATAATAATATTTCACTCAGTTGCACAAGGCGGTCCTATCGCTTCAGAGCGATCTCTACCAGACAACCTTAGGGTGAAGGAGACGATTTATGTAATTTAAAAACTAAGGTTGTTCATACAACAAAACTTATGCTAATCTAATATTGTATTATATCATATAATACTTACATGTTAAATAAAGTACATTAAATACATAGAAATATGCACTAAATTACAAAAATACAGATTGTACATGTACCATACGTATGTTACCAATAAATTTTAATATATATAGAAATGGAATGCACAATGTATAAAGGAAGAGAAAAAAGAAGAAAAACAAATATTAAGAATATTATTATAAGCTCTATGTTGTATTCTGCGTATTTAGGTAATAAATACGCAAATAAAGCTATATAATATTTTGGTATGAAATATAAAATAGTGTCATATGCTACTTCTGAGTGACATACGTGTTTGATGATGAAGATGAAGAGGCAATTAGGTAATTAGATCAGCTAGTGATAGTGGTCACCGCCTCCTATGACATCTGCAATATGAAGAGTTACGTTGCAGCCGTTTTAGGAATAAGTACGCTCTTTGCTTAAAGTTCATAAGATGCATATGTTTTTAAACAAGTCTGTTTGTCATTGATTCCATAAAACTGTTGTGTTTGTTAGAAATAAAACTAAAAGCCACATTAAATTTCTCCTCGATACTACAAAAGGGCTATTGCACTATAGGCATTTAAATTTTCTAATAAAAGTACTGTTGCCCGGGATTGGATACATGCCCGGTGGGCGATAGGCACCTGTCACATGATGGAACTTAGTGTCTGCGACTAGTCGTGGATGCTCTGGTTATGCCTGTACCTGTATGAATATGTGCGTGAAGATATTTTTCACAATGGGGTGGCTATCTGAGTCATTACAGTCTTAACTGACGTATAACCTAGCGGGTAAAGTGTCGACTAACATTTGTCTTCATTTTCTTAACCATTATTCAAATAACTTAGTAATAACAAAATCTATCGTATAACCGCCCGTTTACGCACTAACTTTCAAAATAAATATTTACAATTTCCAGATACCATTAAATATTGACAGCGCATTCTTCCACGTTTTTCTCTTTTGCTAAGCATGATAAGCATTTTCGCCCATATTGGTCCGAGATTCTTTGCAGAATAGACAGTATGCCTTCCTGCCAGGCAGCTCGTAAAAGGCGAGCATAGGCTTACCGTTCCTCACACTGAATAGGTGGTAGAGTTTCTCAATGACGCATCCGGAATGGTACCACCGCATTACCTGTTTCTGCCGCCATAACGTCAATGCTTGCCATTTACATGTTCCAGTTAGGAAGATAAAGTAGCCCGCAAACTAATTTTTGCTCGAAGCCCAGCATCCCGGCTTTAGATTGGCAACGCACCACTACCACCTTCGGTGGGCGGCAGCGTGAAAATCTTATCATTAGGAAATCTGTGTACTCGTTTGCCTTCAAAAATCATAAAAAGTTATATCATAAAAAGTTATATCATCACACCGAATTTTTCGTATTATTTCCAGTTACACTGACCCATATAATACCACAAAATACGCTATTCACAAAACTTCAATCAAATGTTTAATTACATTTCTCAGAATGTTCCGGTTAGCTGGCCTTCTTCACGGCTCTAATAGAATCTCGTCCCGTTCCGACCCGTCATTAGGGACACAAAGGCCCTGTCCAGTGGCTGCGGCGTGATTCGTTCCGCTGTTCTCGCCTCTCCACTCCTAATAAATTCGATTACATGCCACATTCACGATCAAACCTCTACGGTTAGGGCACTCATCGCTTTGCAGTATTATTTTGAGTTATTGCTATCTTTTTTAAATTAAAGGGAAATAAAGGAGATATATTTTAATTGCGTCAAATAACTTAAAATCAAACAGGGCCGAACTTTAATCGATTTATTTTAAGGTATTGGTATAGGTATATACAGACTAAGCATTCGTAAAAAATTTGAATATTAAAGACATTTTATGACATAAACATTTTTTGTTTTTTTCTTTTGATAAAATGATGTATCATTAAATGCCTACTTAACTTAGTTTTCGAAATTTATTTAAAAAAACAAACTAAATCCACTATTATTTGGATTCACCAAGTACGAATTCATTTAAATGATTTGTCTCTTTATCGATCCTCTATTTAGAAAATCGACAAAAACAAAACGTAATAAATAGTGTGTATTTTTATAATAATAATCTCAACAAACATTTAAACACTGCTAATAAAAAAAAGCTTTTGCAAAGAAAAATTACAACGTGTAAAAAATTGGTTGCATTTGAAACTAAAGTCAGTTTAAAAGAATTCATGTATTTTTATTACACCAAAAACATAACTTACCACTATGAACAGCCATACCTTGTGATATTCTTAGCCTGTATTCTGCTTATGACCATAAAGTATATTTCGTTCACTTTTGAAATATAGGTTTATAGTTACTGACCCTAATTACTACAACCTCAAGGTAGCGCATGAAACTGACAGTTTTCTTTGGTGAGAATATAGATAACAAGCTTTCCAGATAATAACAGACAACTGCAGTCTATATACACCATAGATGTTATAGGTGTATTATAGTTCTGAAGACAGGATGTCAGGCTACCTACTAGCCTAGGCTCGGGAGCAGGGAAGCGGCGGACCACTACCCATTAAGTTGCGCCACTACACTTTACCGCCAATGGTCTTGCTGGTGTAGACACATTTAACCTATAAGTTGATAGCCTATTCTATCCAGCAGATCCGAAGCTGCCTGAAGGAAAATAATATCTCTCTGGACAAGTCACACCAATTGAATCTAACCCCAAAGTAAGCAAATTATATGCTTGTGTTATGGGTATTAGTCAACGATTCTTATACATAGAATTACTTAAATAGATACTAGAATAAATTTAATAAACACCCAGACCCGGAAATGCAGTCATCTAAATGTTCATCACACAAATGCCTGCCCCCGTCGGGAATCGAACCCGAGCCTCGCGGTTGTTCGGCGTAGTTAGGCGTTTACGCTAGCCACTCGACCAACGAGGCGGTCCAAAAAAAATGCTATTAAAATGCTTTAAATTTTTCAGTTTGTTTTTAACGGACTTACCAATCAACGAGAAGTTTGTCAATTCGACTGAATCTTGTTTTTTGTATGTTTGTTACACGATTACTCCGTCAATAGCTAGCCGATTTCAATTGTACTTTTTTAAAAAGATAGATTCCGACATGGTTCATTATTAGTTTTATCATGATTCGACTAGTGGTGTTTGAGCTATACTTAATAATGCATAATAATAATGTATTATCGCCTCTGTGGTCTAGCGGTTCAGTTTTTGGACTTGACTGCATGAGGTCCCGAGTTCGAATCCCGGGTCGGGAAACAAAAAGGAACTTGGGTTTTTCCAATTTCCTAATAAAAAAAAAGTTGCTCGGGATTGGAAATGTGCCCAGTTGGCAACATTCTTGCCAGTTATCACATTGTGGGACTTAGTGTCTTCGGCTAGTCGTGGGTGCTCTGGTTGTGCCTCTGCCTATGATATGGGCATGAAGATGCTTTTTTTTACTATGAATATTCCTGAACAAGCTACACAAATTGAAACTAACCCCAAAGTAAGCAAATTATGTGTTTGTGCTATAGGTGTTAGTCAACGATATAGACCCGGAAATGCAGACATCTAAATGTTCATCACACAAATGCCTGTCGTCGTCGGGAATCGAACCCGAACCTCGTGGTTGATCGGTGTAGTTAGGCGTGTACGCTAGCCGCTCGACCAACTCGACTACTTTTCACACAAGTGAAAAATTCATACATTATTAAGTGTAACTCAAAAACTTAAGAAATTAAGTCGTTTTAAAATCATTTGCCTTATTTCGTAAAAATAACTATCAAATCGCAACGTGGTACCCAATTAAATATTAAATAATTGCAGTCACTTTCTGTAGTTATTATCCTAATAATATTATAAATGCGAAAGATGGTATGTATGTTACTCCTTCACGCAAAAACTGCTGAACCGATTTTCATTTTTGGCACAAATAGAGGATGACTTGAATTAACGCATAGGATATTTTTTATCCAAAAAATGCTCCAGTGGGACCAATAACCACGCGAGCAACGCCGCGGGCAACAGCTAGTTGTCAATAAATCTTTAACTTGGAAGTGTCAACCCTATAGATGAGTGCGTCTTCAGACGAGTTGCTGGTCTACGCCCCACGTCGCACCGCCGGAGGTATAAAATACCCGACATAATTAATCCATTCCCATTGTACTACAAATTAGACCCCCGTGACACACACATTTACACACAAATTCAATAACCACTACAATACAACCTTTTTATATTTAGAAAATTGACTATCGCTCACACATTTTCCCTGTGTTAGTCCGGGCTTCTTTGCGGAATAGATCATCTGACAGCATGCATCTGACCTGCCAGGCAGCTCGTAAAAGGCGAGCATAGGCTTACCGTCACTAATAGCATGACATCTGACTAGATAATCCAGTTTCGCAGTGACTCCCCCGTCAGTGCTTGCCGTTGACGTTTTCCTGTTCAAGTTGTAAAATCCCGGCCTCAATTTGGCAACATTTTGCATATTTGAAATTCAAACAAAACATAAGTTAAAACTTGAATATTAACGATAAGAATGTTTGATATTTTAGAATGATTAGAGAAGAATTGCTTTGCACGAATTCCTTTGATACTCAAATATAAAAGTACTGTTATTTGTACAAACACCATTATTTAAAGAGCTATAAATGTAATAAGTACCTACTAAAACATAATTTATACTAAGTGGTAAAATAGAGTATTTATTTAACGTTTTTTTATTTAAGGTAAAAAAAACTATATTGCTGGTAAACGAAAATAACAGTATGAAAAGCCTTTTTAAATGCTACGTGGCAGTGAAAAAATAGGTTTTCTGTTTGTATTTCTATGTGATTTAAAGAAAAGAGTCACTGCTCATATATAAAGGTTTTTCATACTGTTATTTTCGTTTAACAAAACCAACACTGCACTGTTTTGGTCTTGACCTCTGACTTACTTATGATTCTCAAATACTTACGTGATCTAACTTTGTAAAAGCAAGCTCCGTTTCCGTTACATATTTTTTTTATAACAGCCTTATTAAAAACAAAGACTAAATACTCCATGGTTTAAGTGTTAATAAATAATCATGTAATCTCAAAACAAACAAAAAACAGTGTGTAAATAGTAAATCGTGAATAAATAATTAAAAACCTATTAAAATATTTGCACACCACAAGTTGGTAAAATATGTAGGAACGCTTAAATGATTTTGTAACATCTTTGTAACACTCATATTCCTCAAATAAATATTTTTTCTTTCTTCTTTCTTTTCTGACAATGTAGTATTTATGACAATGTAATACAGACTGTAATACCTTGGGTATTTTAGTTTGTTGTTTTGTTTTTTTAATAAAAGCATAAAAGAAATGCGTCTTTCTAAAATTTTGAAGATATTCCAAATAAATCTGGAAAGGTGTAAGATATCTTATAGGATATCAAAGGCGTAGCCAGGACTCTGTACCGTCGAAGGCAGTAAAAAAAATCTCAAACGTTTTTTTAATCATAGATTTTATTAAGGCTTTATTCCGACAAATATCTAGTAGAGGTGACATAATAATTTAAAACAAGCGGTCTAGCGGTCTGGGGTCGGATTTGGTTGCTTGAGGTCCCAGGTTCGATTCCCGGGTTGGGCAACAGAAAAAAACACCGCCCATGATTGGATATGTGCCCGGCTCCTTGCTACCTATGATATTTTGGGATTTAATGTATTCGGTTAGCCGTGGGTGTCCTCGTTGTGCCTGTGTCTACCTGTGTATCTTCAGAGGTATGGGCGTGAAGACATTTTATAACATGAAGAAAAAAATTACTAAAATATGTTGCACCATTCTTCATAATATCTGTTTAAAACTTCGCTTTGATGTTCGCATTCGCCATGAATTCTGCTTGTGAACTCAAAACAAGTTTATTAAAATTTAGAATTCTTGCTTGTTTGTTTTTCTACTTTATCTCAGAAAGCTAATAAACCAATTTAATTTTCTTTAATTGAAATTGGCCTTCATCATCTCAGCCAAATTTCAACAAAATCAAGCAACATAGTCCAAATATACCTTCGATTGAAATATTTGAATCACGATCTCAGACAAAACTATGGACTCAGGTTAGTCAAAGTCATAAATGAAATGCCGGACTTATCTTGTTATAACTCATACTTTTTAATGAGCTACGTTATTCGATTTTCCTAGTAATTAACCTTTGTTGCAACAAACAAAATAAGTCAAAAATGAATTATTATACGTAGGAACATAAAATGGTGAGTGAAATGTGTTTTTATTGGCAAAGGAGAAGGCAAGTTCTGCAGGAGCGGCCAGGAGTGGGGGGTCGATGCCCGCGCAGGTGCCTCGCCTGCCTTAGGTCTATGCCACACTGTGCGTATAACAAAATATTTGGAGTAGTATTTTTGAAATATCAAGTGATTTCCTAATCATTGAATAAAAATAATTATTCATGTATTACATACTAAGCGCAATTAACAGAGAACATGAATTGCAATGCTTTGTTTGACTGGTAAGAAAGAATTACTTTATCACTGATATTTGTCAGGAGTGTTATTAAAATTACTCAGTAATAATTTAAAATAGTACGTCTACTGTTGCTGAGTTTATCTTGATTCCTAGGTATCCAAAGATACATAAAATGTTGTTACAATGTATCTATTTCAAGAGCTTGAAATAGTTGGTTGCTATAATATGTATTTTTTGAAAGTTGTGTATTGATTTCATGAAATCTTAGATAGGTATACTTATATATACAAGTATTCAACTGAAGATATATTGTCGTACAGCAAACCGCTCCTTTAATGACAGTGTTAGACTTAGGTTACAGTAGTTCCTTACTTTTATGAGAACCATGCGATTGTTTCATCATAAAAATAGTAAAAGAAAAAATAAGAATTTCTTTTAAGTATGTTACATCATACCATGATTTAATATGAGTATATTTTTAGAACAGTGCATATATTTAGAAAATTATAAGGTGCTATGTGCTCGTTCGTAGTAAAAAAATCGCTTACATTTGAATTGAACTCCCGATTAAGCGAGTATATTGATACGAAACGTAATTTGACTTTACCTTATAAACGGTTTCACTAACCAAACTATTGTTATTAACTCTTTATTGTACACAACAGAAATTACAGAAAAACTTAAAACGTAAGTAAAAAAGGTGAGTTTATCTCTAATTCAAGAAATTCCAGTCTCTTAAAGGAAAACAATAAACGAAATAAGTTGACCTGGTACACAAAACTATGCTAAATACAACTGCTGCAAAACTAGCGTAGTTCACTAATGTGATTAATAAAGTATACACTGTATCAACCGCGCTGTGTGTTTGGGCCTACGTTACAGGTTCCCGAAGATCCCGCGCGGCCACTTTTTGCCCCCGCCAGACCTCCGCCGATTATGACTTACCAAATTATTACATTTTTGTTTTTATTCATCCCTCACGGAAACAGGAATCGTCGATCGCTCGAAGCCTTCCGTAAGGAGCTCTATTAACTTTCTTGTTCTTTATTTTATTTTGTCAGTTTAACTGGATACTGTTTCAAGTGTTGTTAACCTGACGATTTTTGTTTTGTTACTACCATTTTGTGTTATTATAAAAGATATACATGTATATTTTTTTTATTGTTTTACTAATTTTATAGGATACAAATTCCAACAATCACTACTTTCTTCCTCTACATATTTCCTAGAAGCCTAGAAGAAGTAACCATGGCTCATAGACTTTCGAAGTTACATTTGCGTTGCTTTATTTAAGTTTAGATTTCAGTCCATACATAATAATAAATATACCTGGACAAGTTACACAAATTAAATCTAACCCCAAAGTAAACAAATTATATGCTTGTATTATGGGTGTTGGTTAACGATTCTAATACATAGAAATACATAAATAGATACCAGAATCAATTTAATAAACACCCAGAACCGGAAATGCAGACATCTAAATGTTCATCACACAAATGCCTGCCCCCGTCGGGAATCGAACCCAAGCCTTGCGGTTGATCGATGTAGTTAGGCGTGTACGCTAGCCACTCGACCAACGAGGCGGTCACATACATGCAAGGCTTAATCTGATATTAAACATACTTAAAAGAAGTAGTAAACTTCGGATTCGGATTCTTTGGAGATTTTTTTTCACCTAATAAAAGGTAATTACATTTTTTGACATCTTTGTGTTGTTAAACTACAAAATCATTACAAATATCGAGAAGTGGAAGGCCAGGACCCTCGATTTGCCGAAGAAACTCTTAATGTAGTAGGAGCCCCACTTTCCCCTACCTATTACTTAGTGTCGTTGACTAGAACCTATAGCAGAAGCAAATAATATTTTGCTGACTTATAATAATCATGAGTTATATTTAAGCTTCTGTTTGACTGTATTTTAAAGTTTTCAATTAATTAAAAACACTTTTATCTTAAAAGTGGCTTTTTTCTGGAATATTCTTAAGGTCCAGACTATGGCTCTAGAACAAAGTTATGTTAGGTACATTTATAATTATGTATATGAAGATTTATTTTCTATGTACTAACTACTGTTATCTCGCTTTTTACCCTGATTGGGGAGAGAGATGGGAAAGTGAAAATAAATCGAGAAAAGTAGCTGGCAATAGCTAGTTAAAATGTCAGACCAACAACAAAGCAGTCTTAAAATAGTAAAGACATCGCATGTACAAGAAACATGGAGATCTTCGAGAAGGTGATGTTGTGAAGATAGAGCTGCACGCAAGCCGACACTCGTTACCGGTAAGGAACATGCCGCGCTGGACACGGCAGCGAGCAATTCAAATGTCTAGCATGAACACCTATCAATATCGAACAGATTAAACGATTCGATTCGTATTTATACATCGACTAAAGTTCAATTTTTTTTTATAATATTGGAAGGCAAACAAGCCTCTGCTTGATGATAAGAAAATCCTGATGATTCCTGATGGTAAGAAATTCACGCCGACTAAAGACAACAAAGGTGGTAATGGTGCGTTGCCAACCTGAGGCCGGGATGTTAGGCCTCGAGCAAAAGTAATTTTACCGGCTACCTTACCCTCCAAACCAGAACACGTCATGACGTTATGGCGGCAGGAGTAGGTAAAGCGGAAGTACCAATCCGGGTGAGTCGCTGCAAAACTCTACCACCTAGTAAAATTATGTGAAATTATAAAAGGTTAGTACATCAAAGAAAAATCTTTGACATTTTATAGTTTTTTTTGAAAGAGTGTTGGATTAATTTTTCTTATTATTATATTGCGTTAAACAAAACATGTAACGTATATTGAATAAACTTAAATACTTTATTGCTTGATTATAAATAAATCAAAATTAATTCACGTCCCCAAAGCGTTATTTTTTTATTACAAACAATAATGATATAATACCCCAATTAGATGAGAATAACTATCATTGAGTCATATCTGGATGAAAACTATTTTTTTAAGTCAGTGAGTGATGCAATAGTTTTTTAGTTATTTTAACTATAAATTAATATCATCCATTAATCCAGAGCATTCAATGGATAGTCGATAATGTTCGTGCTAGACGTTTTGTTGGTATTATGTGTCGGACACGACGAGATAGAAATCATTTTATACAAGCCTTTCATGACATGCAGAGAGCTTTTCCCATTTATTAGTAGAAGTGTAAATAACTGTAAAATCCATCTGCCTTTCTGCCAGGCACCTCGTAAAAGACGAGCATAAGCTTACCGTCACTAACAATGTGACATCCTACTAGGTAGTAGAGTTTTGCAGCAACTTGTCCAGATTGGTACCACCGCGTGCCTTACCTATTCCTGCTACCATAACGTCAATACTTGTTGCTGACGTGTTCCGGTTCATAGGGTGCGGTAGCCGGTAAACTTATTATTGCTCTAGGCCTAACACCCTGGCCTCAGGTTGGCAACGCATTATTACCATCTTTGGTGTCTATAAGCAGCGAGAATGTTTTACCAACAGGATATACCATTATCATAAAAAAGAATAACTTACAATTAACTGGCAGAGCTTTTATTTACACTGATTTAATAAAAAAAATTCCTTCAGCGTGAAGTAATCACTAAACAGACATATAACAAATTACTTTCCACTTTTCTATGTCACTTCATGTTTTCTAATCCCCAAATAATAAACCCCACAATCAGAATTGGGATCACATTGACCTTTAGATACGGAGCCAAATATTGTAGAGATAGCATCAGGCATTAGAGGTAATGGGGTTCGAAGCCGCGATAAAACCATTTCGACACACTGACAGACAAATGATGTAGCCCGCAACAATAGATATATCGAGACAAACAGACGAGGCTGTCAAACACGTGTTACTAATGAGTACAATTTGTCTATTACTGTGTGAAAACAACAGACGGACGTTACAGTATTATGTGTAGGTTTAATTTGTAAAAAATTAACTAACAATATAAGTGCTTCTGTGTTTTAGTGTCACTTACTTACTTTTATTTAATTTTTAACATACCAGCTGTTATTGTCGACAGATACAAAGTTTGCCAGGTCAGCTAGTCTATATACAGGGTTACATCTTAAACACCAGCCAAATTTTGAGAAACGGTTCGGAATCGATAACACTTTCAATCTATAAAAAAAAATCTATTTACGATTTTTATCCGATGCAAAATACAAAATGCATGGCTATAACCTAAATAAAACATAAAACTGGTTCCCACCGAACGCAATTGCACTCGCGGGCTAGTGGCGTCATGATGTAATAACATATATAATACATACATATATAACATACCAACATAGTGTGACAACAATTTAAGAATTTTTGCGGTCTGTTTAGAATGAATGTTTACAAAAGTAAACATTACAATTTGGCAATTATATTAAAAATGCATTATTATTTAAGACTTTATCCCCATAAATTATATATATTACATTTGGCCGATCTTTTTAAAGGTAACCCTGTATTAAAAAATGAATCCGCATTCGCACACACCAAACGTAAGGCTCAAATTTGCAAAAACTTTTTTTGTTGTCTTGGTTATTGGAAGGAGAAAGATAATAAAAAATATATATATATTATATAGCAGAACAAGACGTCTGTAAGTTCAACTAGAACTCATGACCTACTGTAACATATATTCGGAAGGTCTTTACGTAATTCCATTTTGAAAAAAAAAACAAATTCATACTAGTCTGGACCTAGCATACTAGGCGGAATTCCATTTAAAAACATTCCGAATGTAATATGTAGCAGGCCTATAATATAATAAAAATTACGTACGTGCAGTACAAGTAACGCATGGTGTAACTTTTAAACATTTACTAATATGCAGCTCTGGAAAAACTAATAGAACATAGGTGTGTCAGTTTGTCAATGCTGGAAATTTGCTCATTTATGACATGAATTTGCTAAAGCTTAGTTTGCAGCTGCAAAAACTCTACACGTTTTCATCTAGCGGTTTACATAAATTACTGTCTTTACCAGAGGTGGGAGAAATAGATAAATATTCCAAATAATCTGGGGATCGTCGCGTTTGTGGTCTAGCGGTCCGGGTGTTGGACTTGACTGCATGAGGTCCCGGGTTCGAATCCCGGGTCGGCCAACAAAAAGAAAATTGGATTTTTCCAATTTTCTAATAAAAAAATGTTGGTCGGGATTGGAAATGTGCCTAGTTGGTGATAGGCTTGGCACCTATCACATTGTGGGACTTAGTGTCTTCGGCTAGTCGTGGGTGCCTTGGTTGTGCCTCTGCCTACCACTTCGGGGATATGGGCGTGAAGATACTTTAATCTGGGGAATTGTCTCCAAAATTGACCATATTATATATCTAGCTTTTCTGGATTAAACGATTAATTACAAGTATCTTGTGGCCCATATCGTAGAAGTAGGCAGAGGTGCAACTAGGGCACCTACAAATAGTCCAAGTTACTAAAACTCACAATGTGATAAGGTGATAAACCTACCAACCGGGTGTTTATACAATCCCGTGAAACATTTTATTAGGGACTTGCAAAACTACATTTTTTTTATTGACTAACTTGGGGATTGAACATGGGACCTCCTAAAGTTATGTACGACACCT
>NJDC01012801.1:55885-65979 GCA_002245475.1 Calephelis virginiensis | reverse complement strand
AACCTCTCTTCTAGTTTCATACTTTCCCTTTCACGCTTCTCTTTCACTAAGTGTTTGGTTATGTTTGATATTCTTGCAACAACCGTACATTTCTTTCTTCATATCTTTCATACTGTCATTCGACTGCAAACATGCTACATAGTCTAGCCAAGCTTTCTTCTTTCTTTCAACTGAGGCTTTTACCTCCTCATCCCACCATGCGTCACCATTCATAAGCTTGTGCATCTTTGCACTCCCACATACCTCTTTCGTAACATCAACCATACTATCTTTCAAAACATTCCAACAGTCATCCACGCCTAAGTCCGATAGGCACACACTATTCAGCCTGTCTTGGACTTGACTCTCATACATGCTTCCTACACTCGGGTCTTGCAATTTTTCACTCTTAATCCTTTCAAGCCCTCCAAATGGAATACCCCTAAACCGGCTAATAACCAAGTAGTGGTCCGTGTTAAGAGTTGGGCCTCTGAAGGCTCTCGTGTCCATTAAACACTTCCGGAGGCGGCTATCAACCAAAATCAAATCTATCATACTCATTTGATCATTCCTTCTCCATTTATACGTATGTATGTCCTTATGCTGAAACATTGTGTTAGACACAAGAAGATTTCTTTCCACACATAAATCTACAATATGCTTAACAGCATCATTCACTTTCTTTTCGCCATAGGGTCCAAGAACGGCCTCGTAACCGTCCCGTCGCGTCACCCATTTGTTATTTGACACTCTCCACTCGTCGATTCGCCTGTACGGGCCTGGCGTGATAGGTGGCGGCCCCCATCGCCGCATCTGCCTCTTTTCGTACCGACGAGGGCGGATCGGTACGCGTCGCCTCCAGGGAACGCCCTAACCCGCTCTGCGGTACTTTTTCGGGCCAGAATTGCAGTCCAATCGACTGGCAGGGATCGCGACGTGCACGCTTCTGGCCAATGACCCCCATTTGTGATAAACACTAAATATGATATTACTAAAAACAGTAATTCATCTTAATGTACTTATATAAACTACGTGTCACGTTGTTTGTCCGCGATGGACTCCTTAATTACTCAACCAATTTCAATCAAATTTACACAACATCGTGTGCAGTTTGGTTAAAGATAGGATAGCTCAATTTATCGCGGGTGAAGCCGCGGGCGCTAGTTAAATATAAATAACAGATGCAACCAAAACTCCGCGCTAACATGGAAAACAGTTGTTCCAATCTAACAACAAAAAAACAAAAATTTGAATTTGGAAGCATAAACAAATAATCCATTCCCATTTTTGACTGAATGTATTTATTGACTACTTAAACAAAAAAAAGTATCTTCACGCCCATATCCCCGAAGAGTTAGGCACAGGTACAACCAGGGCACCCACGACTAGCCGAAGACTCTAAGTCCCACAATGTGATAGGTGGCAAACCTATCGCGAACTGGGCACATATCCAATCCCGAGCAACATTTTTCTTTTATTAGAAAATAGAAAATACCACATTTTCTTGTTGTTGCCTGACCCGGGATTCGAACTCGAAACCTCATGAAGTCGAGTCCAACACTTGGACCGCTAGACCACAAAGGCGATACAAGGAAATTAAAAAAAATACGTTAAGAAATGGCAGTCGACACCAAATATGACAACATGTTGTTTCAGAGCGAACAAAGTTCGATGGTTTTGTCCATTATGAAATTCGTAACACACACTAAATATGATATAACTAAAAGACGCAACTCAAACTCCGCAACAAAATGGAAAACAGTCTTGCCAATCTAACAACTAAAAAAGGATTGCACTCCGGGAGTGCCGGCAGAAGTGAAAACTTGAATATTAACGTTGTGCGTTTTTGATATTTTGGAATGGTAAGGGAATAATTTTGCACGAATTACTTTTATTAACAGTATGAAAGTACTATCATTTACGAGGTAGAATACAATATTGCGCTATCATACACAAACATGACAACACGAACATTCGCGCAAGCACCCTGCGCCGTCTTACGAATTTTCGATCAGGTCACGTCTCCTGACGCGAGTTTAGAAATTTTTACCCATTCCAAAAAAAGTGCGCGACGCCGCGAAAGAAGTTTTCACTTCAAAAAATGTTGAATTGGTTACTGATAAACAAATAATCCAATCCCGATATTGAAGCGCAAAAAGCCTAATGAAAATGTATTAGCCATAACACAAGTGACATTAAAACTATATATACGACCTTTTCCGAGTAGGTATTGTGAAATAAAATTTGAGCGTTACCGTGACAATGTATAAGCTCACTAAATAAATAATTATTTATTTTACCCTAAAATCTCTAAATTTTACTTAATTTTTTTAAACAACTAAGATATGTACTTTGGTATTTAAATGACAAATGTTATTCCAGGTATTGATCACTAAAGAAACACATTGTAAGTATAAACAGCTTAAGATTACGAAAGATAAGGAATTGGTGTCACCAATCCTGTTACACGCCCTTATGGTAATTTTGCGGTGTCGGGGTTTTGACCGAATATAGAAAGAATGAGGGTTTCCTACATCATGAAATAAGATATCATGATTTTGGAAGAAACTAAAACTTAAAAGGTCTTGCGAAATGTTAAGGAAACCGGAAGCGGGGGAAAATTGTTGAAATTGAAAATATGTAATTCCTGTACGAAATATCTTAATACTGGACGTACTTAACTAATAAATGTGTTTAGAATCGCATGGTCGAGTGATGTAGACTGTTGGAGTTCCGGCGCGATATCCAAAGGTAATACTCAGCGCCCACGCCGCGCCGGGGACCAAACTAAATAAAACAAACTCAGAGCATTCTTCATGATACAAGCGGTAGAAAACTTTAAGTGACACAACAGTTTTACATTAAAAATAAAAAAAATATATACGTATTTAAATAAGTCCAACGGGTGAGTGAGTGCTAATCTTAAAAAAAAAAAAATGTCCACCAAGTGACCATCGAAAAAGAATCACCAAAAACAAAGACAATCGTAGATTAATACTGTCTAAACATAAAAAAAACACTCATTTAAAACATATGACTAAACGCTGTCTTAATTTGGATTCTCAACCAATACCATGCTGCCACGTCACCCACGTCACCCACTTATAGCATGTCAAGGTTGGATGTCCATTTTATACAGTGTTATTAAACGGTCGTCTTAATTTAAAACACGTAAACAACACATTTTTCGCAATTTTAGAGTTTCTGTCTGTCGAAATGAAATTTGGCTAAAAGTCAACAAATAATTTGTTATTCGAAATGTAGACCAAACATTATTATCTAATGACGCATTGTGCTTGGTCACATAATGAAGACGTACCTATAAACGTACGTATGGTGTGTATAAGTCACAGTGGCCTCTTATATCATCAGGTCTCGGGTTAATTTCCGGAGTAGAGCAACATAAAGAAAAATGTAGTTATTTTAATTTTTTTTAATAAACATAAATATGGTTTCGTGGGACACCAGGTAGGAACGAATTTCCTTCGGCTAATGTAGAATCGACAGAATTCATGAGTATATACTATGCATTGGCGGGGTGGGGTGAGGAAGAAAAAGAAAGATATTATACACTACTCGCTTGTGTATACGACTGCCGCGCCTGCGCACGTCTCATTTAACGGATTTATTCCACTGTTTTTTCTTACGGTTTTTAGTATCACATTTTTTTCAGTTCGTTCGCGCAGCAACAGTCGCGCCTGCACACGTCTCATTTATCGGTTTTATTCCACGGTATTTTCTTAAGGTATTACTATCACATTTTTTTCAGTTCGGCCGCGCATCAAAATCCCTATCCCCTCCAAGCCTTCCGTACGAAACTTCGTTCCAAAACAACGTGGGCTGGGACTAATACGTGATTAGCTATAGGTTTGCAGCCTATTACATCGTAGGACCTAGTGTCTTCAGCTAGTCGTAAGTGCCCTGGTTGCACATGTGCTAACATCTTCATATTGAATTGTTAACATACCGTTTCCAAAATATAAAGTGTTACCATTTGATACCATAATAGGTTTTTTCATACTGAATCAAATTTCGAACCAACACAAAAGAGCAGGATTTTAAGGACACAGGATTTGGTAGGAACCTACCTATGCTATATACTAAATCTTGTGTATTGCCTTGAGGATCTTTGAGGTATATCTACACCTAGACCTTTTTGGACCACTAAGACCTGCCAGTCAGATCTTAAAAATTCACAGTCTACAGATTTTATCGTACAAAATACACGTTTATGTAAAATAAAATAATTAAAATATCCAAACAAAACCGCGGGTATCTGCTGATTTCTAATAGTGGTTATAGGAGGTGTAGGCCAATGCTACAATATATGCAATGATATATGAATCTTGGACTAGAAGTGATACCGACGAGACAAGCACATGTCGTTTGTTGTAGTCACCGCAACTTTCTGTACAATTGTCAAATCTGTTTGATTTGGCATATAATTAATTTATAATATTAATAACTAAAACTAAAACTATAGAAAAGTTGATTCTGTACTAGGTACATCGAATATATTAAAAAAATGCAGGCGACTAAAAAGAGACAGCAGAACAGTTTTTAAGCTTTGTTAGATTTTTGTCTGTCTGTCTTTCTATCTGTGTATCCATATCATGACCGCGATTTACGCCTAAGCTACTGAACCGATTGTAATGAAATTTGGCTGGTAAGTGTGTACTTCATGTTCCGAGGAAGGTCATAGAATACTTTTGACCCCGCTCACTAAAGGAGTTCCCGTGGGAGAGAGGTCAAATATAAATTGGGCTATAATTCATTAACGCGTAGATGATTTAATTTATTGGTTTTTCGATTTGTTTTATGAGCTTTACAAATTGCCCTGTATCAGCTAGTATTACATGTATATTCATCGCGGAAACGAAATTCGCATCTGCGGTAGTCTTCGTGTTGGGATCATACTAATTTTATTTAGTAGTCAAATTGTCAATCATTACATTGATTGCCCTTGATTGAATAGTTATACATAATTTTGAGTGTTTATAAATCTTGCTTACAGAGTTGGTATGTTTATATTTCTCTAGTCTTAAAATTACTTGCAACAATATCAAACAGCCTGCTCCAACAAACGTCATCAAAGTATAACATTACTTGTAAGTAGTACAACTATATGTCAAGAAAAATCATTAGTAGCTAACAGAAAAATAACGGGTATTATTCAAATTGTCAATCATTACATTGATTGCCCTTGATGGAATAGTTATACATAATTTTGAGTGTGTATAAATTTTGCTTACAGAGTTGGTATGTTTATATTTCTCTAGTCTTAAAATTACTTGCAACAATATCAAACATCCTGTATATGATCTGCTCCAACAAACATCATCAAAGTATAACATTACTTGTAAGTAGTACAACTATATGTCAAGAAAAATCATTAGTAGCTAACAGAAAAATAACGCTCTTCGTAGTAATTAAAAACAAAATTATTCCACCCCTTGTGATTAACGGACCACCCACCACCCTCTTTCTTCACACACTGGTCAGTAGGAGAAAAACCTTTGCCCGCCATGTCGCCTTAGAAACTAACTACTAAACAAAAATAAACAAATACTCTAAAATACCTCGTATACTCTGTAAAATAATATAATTAATGATAAAAGAATATTAAATGTGTTCCATGTTTAGGTATACTTCACAAAAAATGTATTTAAAAAAGAATAACCCTAAAAATTTTCATTTCGTGCAATTGACGTAATTCGTCAAAATAAAAATGACAAGTACGTATTTTCGCGCCAAAAAAACAATCATGGAAGCAAATTTTTCGGTGATTTTTTACATGTTTAAAATAAAATTGAAATGACGAACCTGGATTTGAAGATGTAACAATGTGAATTACTGTTTTTTACTGTTAACTGAGTGTTTGTGTTAAGTGTCGTGTATTAACATCTTTTGAAGGTTTGTATTTTTTTATTTTAAGGTACAGCCTTGAGTTATAATAAACGTAAGTCCTTGAGATATATGTTTTGATTTTTATGAATCTACTTATGAACCGACCTTTTATTTAATGGTTATAAAGAAGGACTAGATAAATAATATAAATAAGACTATATCGCTAAACCTGCTGGTTGTGTATGAAATTTGGCTGTATACCTACCTATCTAGATACAAATCTTGAAGATTATTTTGTCGATATTAAAAATTTAAGATTCAGAAATTTAATTTAAGATTTGTAACATGTAAAAACTCGGTTTTATTTAACAAAATCTCTGTGTCACAATAATAAATGTTTTATGTATTATCGAATAAATTAGCTAGTGCTCGCGGGTTCTGTCGCTTGTTAAATTTATCTTTACCATGGGAACTCATTAAGATATTTTTCTAAGTCCTATAAAAGGCCTAATTTGTTTCATACCAAAACTCACTTCAAGCGAAAATTTAACATAGATACAAACCCATATATTTTTCCATTTATACCTTGTAGGTATAAGTATAAATAATTGTTTGTATTATGACTATGTATTTATTGTACCTACCTATTAGTACGTTTCCGAGTTTCGTGCTAGGCTCAAGTGGTTGCCTATTAACATTCTTCGGAACTGTCATATCCTGTCTCTTCTGTACTCTATTCTCTTTGATCCATTTGATACTACTTTTATTGCTTGTTCTAAATTCTATTACCTATAATTAAAACAGGCTTCTGCTTTTAGGATGATTTATTTTTTTGTATATTAGTAGATGCATTTTTATATTTTTAAGACCACCATTAAATTAGCATTCTGCTAAATCTTGTTCCATAAGGGTTGCCTGGTAGAGATCGCTGACTTGGCGATAAGGGCGCCTTTGTGTATCTTATAATTTAAGTTTTATTTGATGTATTTGTAATTTCTCTGTATTTGATGCACAATAGAGTTATTGTATTGTATCGTATATATTGTAAATAAAATTCCTTTAAAGACAGATTACAAGATATATTATTGGCATAACCTCAAAGTGGGTAAACAAATTTACTTAGATAGGTAGGTACATATGTTTTGAATATTATGGCATTTATATAAATAACCACAAATGTCTCCTTTGTTTGAAATCGAATTCAAGCTTCATTGACCATTACTACATTTGTTGTCTCTAGGTGGCGTGTATTTCTTACCATCAGGAAATCCACCTGCTTGTTTGCCTTTCAATATCTTAAAAACATTAATTTTATATATTTAAAAAGAACAATATTACCGAGTCAAATAGAAGAAAATCACATTTTCATGTTTTTTTTGCTCTTAGATGTATTTCAACAAAAAATGTTGTCTTATCGTACGTAGATTGAGTACCTAGGTATACATAGTTTGTAAAGTTACAGGTTTAAATAACAGAAGAAAAATCCGTTTCAGATCACCACGCCACATATCGGAGGAGCTACTATCAGCTCTTAGAACAATATTATTTTAATAATTAATACCTACTAATTGAAATCGGATAAATGCAACCTTATAACGTGTGTCATTAAGTTGTTTTTATATGTGGATATTTAGCAACACAGAAATAATATTGCTATAAGAGCTTATGTAAGCCCCCCAGATCACAACTTTATAGCACATAAACTTTTGCGCATAAGTAAAACATTTGGGTCTACACATAATAGTTTTCACATAAGTGATTTGTCTTAGATGTAAGATGACGGTATAAAAATAAATTCAAAAAAATGTATTTGGAAGGTTTACTACAACAATTTAGAAACTAACTGGGGTAACTATAATATGAACCGCCTCACCACAAAAACTACACTGTTTTTGTAGACATTGTTTAGTCAACATATCTTCAACGAGTTTTTAAATTGTTTTGTAATAAAAATTATGTTTCACCGAAGGAAAAAATAATAATGTACTTACTACGTAATCATTTTTCTACATACCTCCTATCGGGCAAAGACAAATAGTTTAGTAGAAGGTACAGTAGAATTAATTATTCATTCAAATGAAAGGTTTCCACCTTTGATGAAGTCAGTTGATAAGAATTAGTACTTTCATAACAACACATTTACCTAACACCTAAGTTAAGATTCAGGTTTCCACTAGATATTGCGATTTAGAGTGAAAAAAGGTCAAGAATTGTGTATAATCTTAGTTATTTTTCTCAATTAATTCCTAAATAAAAAAAAAATAAAAAATATTTATTTCAGTACTAATTTACAATAAAATGTGGGTAGTTTATGGAGTCACCTTTTAAGTACGAGGTACTAAATGTTTTTGAGGATATACAAATGTAGCGGAGTTAATAAAATGTTGTACATATTTAGATAGATTTATAAAATTAACTTGTGAGTACTATTTTTTTGTGACTGACAAACAAAAATTGTAAACCGTTTCCGCTACACAGTTATAAGTTGATTATCATTTTTTTACAAGCATTCGGAAGAATAACCGTTGTTCTACGTTACGTTATATGCAGTAGTCGTTGCAGCAGTAGTAGCAACATTTTCTGGCATGAGGATGTTGGGTGATTCCCCAACGCGACACAAGGGACTGAGCACACGTGTGTCCAGTCGGGTTACCTTAAAATTATTATCAATTTTTTTTCAAATTAAAAATTTTAATCTTAAACAAAAAGTGATTTTATTTAAATTTAACTAAATTATTATAATTAATGTAGACACGCCTAAAAATGTGGGCGTCTCCAGATGACAACAAAAAACTGGATACGCGTGTGTCCAGTCTCTTGTGTCAAGTTGGTGAATCACCTGGATGTTGACATCTGCCACCGTAACGTCAGTGCCTGCCATTGACGTATTATGTGCCGGCAGATTTGTACACATGGCCTAAGACTAGCTTTTATATATAACGACGCATCAGTAACATCTATGGTGTCTGTAAACGACGGTTGTATCTTGCCATTAAGAAAACCGCCTGTTCACGGGTTATCTTATTTTTTTTACTAAAAAAGAAGGTACTAATACAAATGTTGTGAAAATGGATTGATCTTTTATATTTTTGTAAATATGGTGATCACATCTAGCTTGCCATCAAGTCAGTCAGCCTACTTATGTTTAGCGTTCAAGAACATACATCTCACCCAGCGAAAGCAAGTACTACGAAATAAATTATCTAAATCTTAAAAGTTCCGTATAGGTTAATTTTCGATCAAGCAGTGTCTTTGTGAGCTACAGCTGCCTTATATTCGACTTCATACGATCATTGTCACTAGCACCGAGACCTCAAACAGGTGGTTAGAGTTTCGCGACAATATCCAACTACCTTCCTAAAAGCTTGACATTGTCGTGCCACGGCTTGGGGTATGAGCAGACAAACTTAACTAACTCTTTATATAATTTTTATTCCAGAACATTACTCTGTCTATTGTAGGTATTATAGTCTATGGTACGTAGAAACGTGTATTTAAACTTCCGTCCAAATAATCTAATCAGACATAGACCCACAGGCTAATCGTGTTCTCAGTAATGAGTTTACTTATAGTAGTTTATTAACCTTAAGGAGTCATGAAATCGTGTGTGAGTCAAAGGTGGTAGATTTTATTGTGTTTTGTTTATTATAATAACATAATTTTTTAAAAAACCCGACTGCGTGAAACGTGGAAAATGCTCTATGCTGTCAAATTTGTTCTGATATTAAAATTATGGCATAACAAAGAAACGCACATACTAAATTAACTTGGAAAACATTACACTCACTTTTTTGCGCGAGCTATAAATAATATTCCTGTTGTTGTCCGCTGCACTGTGTAAGTTTATCGGCTACTCTACCTTTTGGACCAGAACACAACGAAGAGAACCTATTCCTACCGCGCTAATAGCAGTCATTAGCGCGGTAGGAATAGGTTAGAGGGTGTGGATCCCTACGTAGGCAACTTGCAGCACAACACTCTACCAGGTGTAAAAAATGTTTACTGCTAAGAAATCTGTCTAATTTTCTCTTTCCTAATCTTTCTTATGTTTGTTTCTTATACTATAGGTAAGAAACATAAAATGTTCTTAAATAATGAAGATAATGAAAAAAATAACTGGCGCCTTTTCGACGAGCCAATTCACGGTTTTATATCTTGTATCCGATGGAACATTGTGGGAGGCTCAAGGCGGTTTCAGGTCTGGAAGAGGATGTACGGATCAAGTGTTTTCGCTCCGCAACATTGTAGAGAAGCATCTGGCTGTTGGT
>NJDC01012801.1:35651-55750 GCA_002245475.1 Calephelis virginiensis | reverse complement strand
GGGTATGTCAGAAAGAGCATGAAAGTAGGATAAATGCGGTCGAAATGAGAGCACTAAGGAAAATCTGTGGTGTAACGCTCGCTGACCGCATTCGTAACAGTGAGATCCGAAAAAGAGTGGGATTGAAAGAAAGTGTTGGACTTAAAATGCGAAAGGGCATGCTCCGCTGGTTCGGTCATGTGGAAAGAATGACAGATGAAAGATTGACAAAGCAGATATACAATGCGAATGTGGATGGATGTAGGTACCCGGGGAGACCAAGGCTGACATTTCACGATCAGATCAATCGGATATTATCCGAGGGTGGTGTCAAGAGTCTCCGAAACCGGCGTGTTTGTATGAAAAGGGTTATGAATGTGAAGGAAGCAAGACAGGTTTGTCAGGATCGTGAGGTCTGGCACTCGATACTCTCTGCCTACCCCGTAAGGGACTTGGCGTGAAGATATGTATATGTATGTATGTATCCACTTCAAGCAAAGCGGGTCATAAGCAAAGATGGTATACCAGATATAACTAAATATTGATTCGCGATGACTGAATACATCAGTGAGGGGTGATTAATTGTTTCTCCCGGCAATCCAGTTAAGTAGTGGTCGATATTTCATTATCATCAACTAGGTTACACACAAGCATTAGATACTGCCATTTTGATAGATTCCTTATGGAAGGGTCTGAAAGCAAAACGTGGTAAAAGGTGTGGTAAAACATAAAAATATCTGTAAATAAGCAACAAACAAGTCAATAAAACTTTATTAACAGTCTTACTAGCGACCGCGACAGTGCGACAGTGTTGCGTCGCGAAATACGAAGTACAAGTACTCTGTCAAGAAAGTACCGGGAAAGATCATAATTTACCTATTTACATCATAAAGATCATAACTGTTTTTTATTCATCACAATTTATTTTATCACCTTCAAAGTATGCACCGTGTTGGTCCGGGCTCCTTTGCAGAATAGAATAATTGCCTTCCTGCCAGGCAGTTAGACTTACCGTCACGACCAACGCGACATCTGACTAGGTGGTAGAGTTTCGCAGCGACTCACCCGGATTTGTACCACCGCCTTACCTATTCCTGCCACCATAACATCAATGCTTGCCATTGGTAAACTTACTTTTGCTCGAGGCCTAACATTCCTGCCTCAAGTTACAACCTTCGGTGCCTCTAGGCGGCGTGAATTTCTTACCATCAGGAAATATATAAAACTCTCAAATAATAATATCTTCACGCCCATATCCCCGAAGAGATAGGCAGAGGCACAACCAGGGCACCCACGACTAGCCGAAGACACTAAGTTCCACAATGTGATAGGTGGCAAGCCTTTTGCCAACCGAGCACATATCCAATCCCGAGCAACATTTTTTAGAAAATTGGAAAAACCCAATTTTTCTTTTTGTTGCCCGACCCGGGATTCGAACCCGGGACCTCATGCAGTCAAGTCCAACACTTGGACCGCTAGACCACAGAGGCGATAGTAATTAAATGTTTTCTTTAAATGTCCAATAACTATAAAAAATAGAGTTCGACATTCGCTACTTAATGGTGAAATTGTAGGTATAACGGTAGAGTACTGCTAACTGGTGCCAGACACGAATCTAGGCGCGGACGATTTAGACCATAGTCGTCCTAATTAATATATTGTGATCTGACACTTTCTTTGCAGTGCTAAGGTGTATGAGGTGTAAGTATAATGATATTTTTTGCTAGAGGAAGTTTTGTTAAGATCTGTTTATCATATTTTTTTATATATAGACTACAAAGCCCATCCAAAAAATGGATGGGTTCTATGAACCACCTGGTGACGTATATAGGACGATATAAGAGCTTAAAATAATTAGATTCAGCACTATGCCGTAACTTGTAAGCTGTCCAACTGAGTGCTGGTAAGAATTCAAAAGTGCAAGTCGAGACAATTTGGTCAAATATTTTTGTGTGGCATTTTTACCCTCTTTAAAAAACCACCCTATAGATCCATAAAAAATAGTAAGAAAGCACGCAGGGCCGAATAAAAATGGTGCGCCACAAAGTCGGTAATTTTTTTGGATTTTTTAACAATTTACCCTTACCAAACCAAACCAAAACCAAATTACCCTTAATTTGGTCATTTCATTATGTACGGCATCAGTTTCATACTGTTTCAATACAGCTTCTAATCCATTACTCCGTAACACCGTGTATAAATCATGCGACAAGGGGTAAAAATCGAGGGTTGCAAGCCCCTCTCTTTCCGTGGTCCGGGGGGTGATTTGAAAAAGTACGGCTTCGGTTCCAAAACATTATGTAGCACTCAAAAGTACTATTAAAAAAATGCCGTCAAAAAACTATTTGTTCTTTTGAATGTTTAGTTTTTTACGGCACTGCGCGATTTCTTATTTTTTTTTATGGATCTATAGAGGGTAAAAATTCCATACAAAAATGTATGACCAAAATGTACTCACTCGACCTGCACTTTTGAATTCTCACCAGCACTCAGTTGAACAGCTTACAAGTTACGGCATAGTGCTGAATCGTATTATTTTATGCTCTTATATCTACCTACCTATGTAAGTCACCTGGTGGTTCATATGACCCATTCATTTTTTGGATGGGCCTGTAGTCTAATATCTTCTCACCAAATTCCTTGAGGGTTAGGCAGAGAGTATCGATTACCAGTAACATAATCATTCAAGGTTAAAACCGGTAAATTTAGAGGGGGAATATCTTCGAATAGGCCCTGTGTTTTCTGAGCCTTCCAAAGTCCAAAGGTTAGGACAAAATATTGTTAGGTATATATATTTTTTCGTAACTAAAGAAAACAATATTCCTCAGTTGGGAGCCTCTGTAGTCGGCACCACGGTAACCTTGCCGTCCGACATTGAGTTAATTCATTGTAATCGAATAATAGCCGTTTGCCAATTATTTAGTTCACTGCGTTCAACTTTTTATAGATATTAAATAACAATAATATTTTATTAGAAGTTATCCATTTACTCGTCCTTAGAGGTCATATCCGGCCTCCTAAATGGGTTAAATATTGTTTCCTATATTTTTTTGACAGCATCACCTCTCTTTTAGAATTTGCCTGAAGTCGGGGAGTTTATTTCAAAGTATTTTGGGTGTTTTCCAGACGATTTTTTACGCAAGATATGATAAGGCAACTGGCAGCCTACCTAACAACTGCTGACACCTCTTAACAGGCGGTAGTAAGTTTAATGACCACGAATACTGTGATTGTTGCTCAGTGACTGATAACTGTGTTATAATCGAAACTAGGAACTAGTCGTCTTCTTTTTGTTTCATGAAAACGACAGTGATGTTGTCGTGTTTACTGTTTCGGTTTATAAAGTTTAGCAGCCAATAACTTTATGCTTGGACCTTCGACATGTGCAGCCCGCACACGTCTCTGATAAAGATCCATTTGTTAATTTGCCTTAAAAACCAGTCAATTAAATAAACGTTACTTAGTTTAATTGAAAAACCACTCATCAGAAATTCATGGAATCTTCAAGAAAATTATGTACCTATTCCTTCAAGGTTGGAAAAGCATCTGTGATATTACTGATAATGCTGATATCCGTGCACGGTGTTGATCACTTTCGTTATGAAGGGAAGTTATTAAATTTGGTAGATCTTGCGAAAAGTTCTGAGGTAACGCAAATAAAATACATTCGAATTGATAACCTCCTCCTTTTCCGAAGTTGGTTGGATGCTATGAAACATATAATATCTTGTACTAATTTTATTAGAGGTTGAAACAACTTGAGTGTATCCACTGGCCAAGTGTTAGCCGAAGGTCGTCCGTCGTCCTTGGTCCGAATATCGGACATCCTACCCCTGATCTACGTCAAGGTTACAAATTGGTCACTATTTTTTAATCTAGGTCGTTCGGGTATAATTTTGTAACGTTCCAGTTTGGGAATATGTTTAGATCACGCCATTTTACATGGGGGCAATGCTGACATTTCTTAAAACGCACTTGAGCCTGAACCTTTGGCTACGAGCTTAAATTTGATGGAGATGTAAGTCAAAAGAACCAAGCTTTTCGTCCTGTCCATCTTTGGTTGTTTTAATTTTTAACCGACTTTAAAAAGTCAAGAGGCTGTATGGTTGATTCCTAAATTTCTAGGGTTTCGTACCCAAAGGGTAAAAACAGACCCTATTACAAAGCCTCCGCTGTCTGTCTATCTGTCAGTCTCCAAGCTGTATCTCATAAACTGTGATAGCTAGAAAGCTGAAATTTTCATAAATGATGTAGGTAGTTCTGTTGCCGCTATAACAACAAATACTAAAAATTAAAAAAATAAAATATTAAGGAGGGTCCTCATACAATAAGCGTGCTTTTTTCCTATTACTTTGCTCAATATTAAAAACGGTAACAGGTAGACGCTTCAAATTTTCACAGAATAGTTACTTGTATATTACCTTTCAAAATAAATAATTCAATAACAATAAAGTAAATATTATTAAAAATATTATATCCCATATAACAAATGAGATTTTTTATTATAGATGATAGTACGGAACCTTTCGTGCGCAAGTCCGACTCGCACTTGGCCGGTTTTTTTATGTATATTATCGATTTCTCCTCCGTTTTATGACAAAAACTGTCTTTAGTCGAGTGACTTCACTGACCAACCGGTAGACTCGCGTTCGATTCCCGACTGGGACAGGTGTGATGAACATTTAGATCTCTGCATATCCGTGTTTGGCTGTTTATTAAATTTATTCCGGTACCTATTTAAGTATATTTCTATGTATTACAATCGTTGACTAACACCCATAACACAAGCATAATATAATTTGCTTACTCTAGAGTTAGATTCGATTTGTGTAACTTGTTCAGGGATATTTGTTTTTATTTATGCCCGTATCCCCGAAGAGGTAAGCAGAGGTGTAACCAGGGCACCCACGACTATCCGAAGACACTAAGTCCCACAGTGTGGTAGATAGATGGTAACCGATTGGCAACTAGTCACATATTAATACCGGGCAACTTATTTTTTTATTACAGAACTAGCTGTCGTGGTGAACTTCGTTCCACGCATTCAGTTTATATGGGAATAATTAAAATTTAGCTTTTCCTAGTTTTCTCCCAGTTTTCCCCTTTTCTTATCTTTTAAACCTTCCCAAAAATAACGGTACTTAATGACATTATCATATGATGATACACATATTATTATGATGAACGTGACGTCAACGACGTTAGTGTTGGTGTCAATGTTGTGTCGGAGTCATAATGATATCGTGACGATATCGTGACACTGCCTTGACGGTGACGGTATTTGTGATGGTGTCGTAACTGTAACGAGATGGTGTGGTTACGGTTGCGACTGCTTCTTGTGAGGTACTTATCTATCATATTTGTGTAATAAGCAAAAGAGTAAATCTAATCGTGATTGCGCTGTGATGAGTTTGTGACGATTTTGTTACGGTGTCTTGACTGTGATAGACAATACGATGTCATGACTGTGTTTTGTAGGTGTCATAATGGTCTGACGACATCGCGATTGTGTCGTGAAAGTGCTGATGTCGATGTCGTACTGTGACCAACACTGTTACCAAAACGGTGTTGGTCACAATGTCAGGATGGTGACTTGACTGTTTCGCGAAATAGACGGCGCTGTTGACAACTTGTTGTGACAATGTCGTGTTGTGACAGTTTTGGTAATGGTGCTGGTGACGATGTCGTGACGTTTTCATAACTGTGCCCTGACGGTGTTTCGGTATCAATGAACGTTTTATCTTTAAGAATTACAATGAAATGAAAAATATAAATTTGTAATCTCGTAATCTAGGTATAAACAAAAATACTTATTACTAAATGTTTGTGTAGTCTAATATAGTTTCGATTAAATTTATGCATTTCGAATCACCTTTAAATACATAACAAACATTTTATGTTTGTGATAGATCAGCGAACAAGCACACGTGTCTCCTGATAGCTTAGCATCCAACGATTAACTATAGACACCATAGATGTTAAAGGTGCGTCGCTGCGACGGTGGTGTTAGGCCTATTGTTAAAGTCTACCGGCAACCTTACGTATACCAAAATATAAAATTCTACTACCAGAGGTCTTGTTGCTAACGAACTGTTTTAACCACTGCTCGATTCTTACGAGCCGCCTGCCAGAGAGACACATTCTACTCAGCAGACCCGGACCAACCCGGGGAAAAAACATCATAAACATACAAAAAAGAAACAAATTGGGAGCGTTTACTTATATACGGATTGCGAGCGTGAGAAGTTATACCTACTTGAAAATCACGTGTGTGAATGGAGAAACATGTTTCTAAAGCAACCAACTTCACTACAGATGAATTTGCTAAAATTTCGTTCTCATAATTTTTTCATAACGCGCCTAAAGAAGTGTATTTTTAACAAAACATTCAGACGATTTAATATAATAATCCTTTTAGAGACTCTTAATAAAAATATATTATGCCAAATATTATCATCATATTTTTTATTTTATCATCACATATATCATGATATATTATTAGGTATCTCATTTCTCATTGTTGTTGTAAATTCATATAGATACTCGGGTTTTTGTGTTTAGACAGAAAAAATAGATGCATGTTTAAACTGACTGCAGAAATAGAATGTTGTGTGTTTCGTAATTAACGCAATACTGCAAAACCACTCATATGATTAATAGGTTGACATATTCTTATCAAAAATTGAGAATGGAATGGAATTTTGGAATTATATGAGGTTCTATTGGCTTTTTGCGAGGTCTCAGTTCGGGCTGTAGTAGTTAGTAGTTATTTATAAGAATAGGAGTAGTTACTAGTTGGATTTGTAAACGAACCATTTAACTGAAAATAATATGACTTGTAAGGCGTCGAGATTAAACTTCATTTTTGTCGTGTGTTGAAATGTAATTCATCAACGAAAGAAAATAAAAGCCGGCAGCAAAACAAATTGTCGTGACAAAGTATTAAAATATTTAATGTAGGACGCCGTTTTCTACTTTTCCATATTAATACAGCTTATTATTAGGCCACTTAAACTTTTTGTGAACACTTAAAATAGCACTACCAACTAGAAAAAAAAACTTAATCTACATATCGTGTCGGCCATGTTGATTTCTGCAACAATTTAGGTATTATAACTATGCTTCAAACTGTAGTTTTCGTATCTGGTGCCAGAGGGTTTGTCATACCCGTGTATGGACTTTGGGTTGGATGGTTGTTGGTTACTAGGACCAATGACCATGGTGGTAAAGCTATGGGCTTCAGAGCGTTAAGTTAACGGCCATAAAAATTTCGTTACAATTAGTTCAGATTGTAAAGCGTAATTGAATAATGCGGCAGGGGCGGATTTGATACGTTGGCTGCCCTAGGCTTATGAAAGATTGCCGCCCCCCCCCCCCTTATGTGCTGCAAAGCATGCAAAATTAAATCAACTATAGAAATTAAATAAAAATAAAAAAAAATAACGATAATCAGTAAATGATTTAATTATCTCAATCAGTATTTTAGATTCTTTTATTAGTATTTTGATTCTTACCATTTCTATTTGTGAGAAGCAATGAATCGTTATTCACAAATTGTTTTTTGCCTGGCTTTCTGAGCAGCGAATTTTTTGATCAAATCATCACAATCTAAAGACCGTATCCACTGTGATTCGATGCAGAGGATAGCCAGAACGTTCAACCTGTCCTCGTTCATTTTCGACCGTAAATAATTTTTCACCCGCCGCAAACACGAGAAGCTGCGTTCATCGGAACAGTTCGTAAACGGGATACAAACGCACATGCGTAGAGCTATATCAACGTTAGGGTAAATGATGTGGAGATCCTGATCATGAAGCCATTTTAATAATGTCATCGGCGACATCAGCGTGTCGGTTTTGCTTTGGCTCGAAAAGCACTGGCAGCGAAAATGTTGACACTCTTCAACGAAACCTTCTTCAAAATCAGAAGAGTAAATATTTTTTAACGCTGTAGCTTTCTCTTCTACTTTAGCTGGACTCAGGACGGTCAGATGCCACCCCCTAAATTTTGCAGCCCTAGGCCCGGGCCTACTTGGCCTATAGGGAAATCCGCCCCTGTTATAAGGTACATATAAGTAGATACAAAATCAAACACTACTAGTAGAGGGCAAAGTGCTGTGCAGCAGCTGGCCCCATCTGATGTCATCATCTTACATCAGGGTAGCCTCCTACTAGTTGTTTATTTTACAGCTCAAAATAACCTGTATAAGCTTTTACATATATGAATGTATATTAAACTCCGAGGTGCTCGATGCTAGTTCAATCCAACCATGTTTTGTCATAATCAAAATCAGGGTTGCCTAGATTTTTTGGTGCAATATTTGTACAACTAGCCTTAAAACTGACATAGACTGGTATAGTCCTAAATGTTTCGGAATAAAAGACACAGACATGACGGATCAATATTTAATAGTCTTTTTTTCATTCGGCTACGGAACCCTAAAATAATTACATAGTGGATCATGTCGCACAATGTTTCGCTGTCGCTGTTAAGACTTGTGGTACAAATATTGTTCCCAAAAATCTAGGCAACCGTGGTTTTGACTCCTAATAGGACTCCCTAGCACGGTTAGATTAAGAACGAATTAAATTTAATCTTCAGTTGGTCTACTCTATTTACGGGCAACTCAATTGTTGGACAGGGATGGTATTATTTTTTAATTGTTTGAGGCTTGAGGTACGCTTACTCCACAAAAACAATATGTTTTTTTTAAAAACATGGGTCAACTAGAACGAAAAAAAGGAATAAATAATTATAAGAATGAAATGTCCGTACGCGTTTTAGTTAGGCAACATATCTATATCCCAAGTATATCGATGCATATTATCTGGCATACATTGTGGATAATTGTTAAAGATATTACATGAGAGTCAAAATTTATAAATATCGTAATTTTCCTTTTCCACCCACGACGGAATGGAGGTATGCGTTTGGGTGAAGGGATATTTATTCAAACCAATGTTACCATTTATCTCCAAAACCTTGGGTCCGATTTAAATTGATTTGATTTGTGCATGTTCTTAGTTAAATGTTATGTTAACGACTCAACAGAGGGCACTGCAATAAACATATGTTTGTGCAAACAAACCAATAATAGCATTAGTTTATGGTAGACAGGTTAAAATTTAGTTACAGTTTTAAAATGTTTTGGTAATAAATTATTAAATTAGTTATAAATATAATTAATTGGCTTAAAAGTTAAAGTAGGTATATGTAATTAAATATTTTTTTTTTTTATAATTGTTAAAATATTTGCACACCAAAATCTGGTAGAATATGTTGAACTTAAACATTTTTTGTAACATCTCATTTACACACATATTCCGCAAATAAATAATTTTCTTTCTTTCTTTCTTTAACTACATGTATCAAAAAAATCGATAGTTAAGTATTTATGTAGATTGTGGTAATACAGCAAGGATAAAAGTGTTAGCAAAAAATAAAAATTAATACAATTTTAAAACGAAAGTCGTCCACGTAGGAATAAGGGCTTTCTCCTGTTTCCTCGGTTTGCGAGCGGTGTAAAATGCTCCTCAATTGCTCTAATTCTTCCAATGCTATGCTATTGTGTGGGTTGTTGAAAAGTTTTCTTTAATCTAGATCAGTTGTCACAACACCGTCTAAAGATCGTACTCTACCGAGAGCGACATAAGCCTGCGCTTTGACGAATGTTCAGAGTCCAAGATACATAACCGCTTTGTCGACTGTCGTACCCTGTAGTTTATAGACAGTAAGTAACCTAACTTAATATGAGTGGAATCATCACTCTTGCGATACATATGTTAAACAAATATACAACAAAAATAATAATACTTAAAACAATTGAAAAGAAAATAAATAGCCTGGAAGTAGGACAAAGAAACAAAATAAGCAATTTTTTCAACCTAATGTCATACATTTAAGACGAAGTAAATAAAAGATCAAACTAAATCACAACCGACAGTAAAATACTCTGTACTAAAGTCAAATGTAAAGTAATATTAGACGTTTTAAACTCAAGAAATGAATCATCTGATACCTACCTACTCATAAATCCGAAACTAAAACTAACCGGAACTATTCCAATTAAAAATCACCTAACCTACTCATTTAGACAATTTAAAAAGAATTATATGTATTTAAAAGTATTACAACCAAAATCTGTAATTATTCCAAATTAAGTTAAGTTTCATAATTCTGTAATGCCTTATTAATGGGTATTAAAATTAAAACTTCTTAAGAATTGGTCAGACAAACAAACCATTTATTTACAAACTCCAGTTACTCAAAACTCAAAAACTCAATATAAAGTTATATTCGTAGTAAACAGCCAAATCTAGGAGAAAGGTGTCCAAAATGATCCCTCGAGGTAAAATGATTCCCTATCGATTTGAGTAAACTACTAGTGATATCTACTAAATTGAAATCCTATCATGTTCCCCGCACCGCACACAGCACTCCGGAGAAGTGTCATGGCGGTGTGAAGATCTTGCGGCGATTTATGTAAAAAAAAAGAAATGTGGTGTGCTGAATCTAAGGTAAGTAAGTTATTTTTCTACAAGTTTTTAAAATTTTGCTTTTGGGGTCAAATGGTCCCCTTTAGTAAGTACAAAATGATCCCAGGGATCATTTTACCCCTTACGTATTTCCGTAACTTTTCGATAAACTAATAACATAAATAACAAAAATTTTTGCAGGAGCTTACTTTAGAGCAGCACTGCCATTAAACGCAATTGATATGAATGAATCAGGATATTTTCACTGATATGGACAATGAGGCTAAAGAAACTACTGATATTGAAGGGGATGACCTGGTTGAAAACTCGGTTATGCCACAACCTATTTTGGATAATACATTGTTATTCCTACTCGTCAAGTACCTACATCGGAAATAAATAATCATATCAATACGACAGATACATTACTTCCTTATGATTGCCAGACACCTTTCATACAAATTACAAATTTGGATAAAACACCAACATTATCCTCGCGTGAATATAATCAGGTTTAGGAAGACCCAGTGCTGCCCACACATTCTACAAACCCCCAATCGATTAAATCTATTATAGCCTCAAATTCGTCATTAGTTTTACTTTGTTTTTGATATTGATCTCAAAACATCTGCCCAATTATAAGCATTTGTTATAGATAAATACGTGGCACATCCGATCCGGTGGTAGTTTTAGTATTATATAGACTCGTCACAAGGGCCTCTTGTAAGGTGAATGTGAATAAAAATATATTCTATTCTACTATCTATTTGGTTCTCGAAGGTGTCATCTACATCTTCGAAAATAATATAGGCAATAATATAGGTATTCAAGTTTTGAGCTTAGTAAATAACATAAGAAAATCCTGCGAAGGCTGCCATTAATATTCTATATTTGAAATATGAATAAGCTTAGCAATGAAATATCGTCTAAAAACTCGACTTGAAAATCGATCTAAAAACACAGTTTCTTACAATAGTTCTGCTAAATATTCTATTGCTAATGTTACATTAACGATGTTATAAATCTTGAATGACTGATATCTCTTTTTGCGTTGAAATATGGCAACACTTTGTTATTAAGTAGCTGTATTTTATGCACGCTTTCACCGCCAAAACTTAACGATATCGATTAAAAATACAACATTAGCATTGAATATTATAAAATTTTAATTTACATACGAACCAGCTGTATCCCTATCACAGTGCGATTGTATTAAAAACACAAAATATTTCCTCGGTGTCACACTTAGACTCATACTTAGGCTTATTATGTTCAATAGTTAGGTTATCTAATGCAAAAACATTACAGTTCCAAAAACTAAGGCGTTCATACAAACAAGCAACACAAAGTCTTCAACATTTATTACATTATCCAGAGACCAACAGCCACTTCGCTAAATTTAATATTTACGTCACGTGTAATGCCTATTTTTTGTATTTTAGAATAGTGAAAGCAAGTGGGTTGTTTCCTTAGTTATTAAAGGCATCCGTGACCTATATACACTATAGTGATTCCTGGTGCATCGCTATGCATTGGCCGGGATTTTAGTTTAAGCATGGAACACGACATTTACAAGCACTGACACTATGGCGGTAAGAATAGAAAGGCATCGCCAGCATGCTAGGCTTCGAGCAAAAGTAAGCTTACTGGCTACCTTATCCTCAGAACCGGAACACGTCAATGGCAAGCACTGACGCTATGGCAGCAGGAATAGGCAAGGCGGTGGTACCAGTCCAGACGAGTAGCTGCAAAACTCTACCACTAAGTCAGATGTCTCCGTGTTAGTGACGGGAAGCCTATGCTCACCTTTTATTATCATCCCGAACTTGACAAACCAAAAGGAAACGAACTATTTGACCAGAGCATATTTACAATACTATATTGTACTTTTCTTTTCTTTCTTTAGGTTTTGGCCTTCACGTTAGTATTTAGTCATTAGTCAAGTAGAAATTTGCATCAAATTTTATATCCATTTCAATTAATTTTAATTAGTCATCAGTCATAAGTCGCCAGGAAGTCATGTCAGGCTCTTGGGTAAAGCGGTGGCCTGTTTACTCAAGCTCATGTAATGAGATTTGGCGGCAACGAGGAAATACACGATATGCTAATTTCTTCATGATTATTTCATTTGTGCACTTTCACTGAACAAAATTGTACAAAATGCCACCAAAATTGACTAATTTCACTCAATATCAACACGAAATTCAATAATTATGAAAAAACTTCGACCATCTTTTATCTCGATGGCGCCAAAACTCCATATTATATTGTACTAGTGGTCGCCCATTGGTCGAAAATAATAATTTGTCGAAAAAAATGAATATCTTGTTGATAAGAACGCCTTTGTTTTCAACCTGTATGGTGAGCTATCTATGATCTTTTATTCCGTTTGTTATCATCAATATATTTATTTGTGTGTGTCAAATGCGTGGTAGTAAGTGTAATGTTTTATTTTTTGAATTAATGCACTTTATAAACATCATCTTAAAAAAAATTGCGTTCTGCACTTCTCCTACACCTAAACTATAAGTGTGCCAAATTTCATATTCCTCCGTCAGCACAATTTCCTTAAAAAGGGGTCCAAAGTTTTTAGATGATATACATATTGTGTATGAAATATAAACTCTTTCCTTCGCTAGAAGAATTTAATTTAATTTTAACCAATTTTACTAAGAATTAAGGTTATTGGGTAAGAAATACTGATACAAATATTAATTTTAAGAAATGTCTGTAGGATTTTCATTATAATAATTACCTATTCTTTATTATAATTATTCTTGATAATGGTATAAAATATTTAAAACCGTCACGCTTTGTAAATATTGGACACAACCTTCGTTTTTATTATCACAACATATTACCCGAGATTTATATTAGGTAGGTATATTGTCTTTGATATTATGAAACAGTTCCCCCGGCCGTGTTTATTTGTTTGTGTGTTCGCGATAAACTCAAAAAGGGATTTGCATCTTTATACATTTTTTACAAGGGAAGGCCCAGATTTTTCTCTTCAGATAATCATTTCATTATAGATATACTTATATCACACAAATTATTCTCCGGTGTGTTAAAAATGGTTTTCAGAAACATCGAATGGAAAAATCAAGATTTTAAAATAAATGGGGATACAGGGATTATCAAGAGCTATTAGTAATGTATCTAAGAACCATCTCGATTACATCAGCTTTTAAAGTAAAGTGTCTTCACGCCGACAGCTATAGGCAGTAAAGTATCTTCTGGTAGGCAGAGGCTTAACCAGGACTATCACGACTAGTCGAAGATCTCAATAACTGTACTCACATCCAATCCCGAGCGTATTATTTTAATAGAAAATTGAAAATACACATTTTCTAATTTTCTTGTTGCTTGACCCGGGGGTCGAACCCGACACACACACACACACACACACGCACACGCACACGCACACGCACACGCACACGCACACGCACACGCACACGCACACACACACACACACACACACACACCCCCGCATCTTCCCGCCCGCTAGCTCAGGCGCTTCTTTCACTAAATGCATATCAATATATAAATCAAATCTTTTGTTAACTGTATTTTTTTGTGTTTTGTGTTTATTTTAAATTTAAAATTCTTTCATTCATAGCATTGCATTTTTTTTCACGTATAAAACTTCGAATTCAATTTTTCATTCAAGCTTCATCACTCATTAGCCAAACCCGGGCTCGCTAGTTATATTTTGGTGGATGGGTTGTAGAGAAAACAATGGGACTCATTGTCACTATTATTATAATCGCCTCTGGGGTCCAGCGGTCAAAGCGTTGGACTTGACTTCATGAGGTCCCGGGTTCGAATCACGGGTCGGGCAACAAAAAGAAAATGTGGTAGGTATTTCCAATTTTCTAATAAAAAAAAAGTTGCTCGGGATTGGATATGTGCCCGGTTGGCGATAGGCTTGCCACCTACCACATTGTGGACTTAGTGTCTTTGGCTATTCGTGGGTGCCCTGGTTGTGCCTCTGCCTACTCCTTCGGGGATATGGGCGTTAAAATACTTACTTTATTATAATCCTACCTAAGTATTATTAAAACACCGATCGCCTCGTTGGTCGAGCCGAGCGAGTTACACGCCTAACTACATCGACCAACCATTTCCGGGTCTGAGTGTTTATTAAATTTATTCTGGTATCTATTTGAGTGTTGATATGTATGAGTATCGTTGTCTAATACATAAAACACAAGCATATCATTTGCATATAAAACAACCGTGGACAAGTCAATCTGTGTAATAGATAAACATTTATTTATTTATTATTGTTTATTACTATCTCGTTCATAGAGGAGATAGCATATACTACTAAATCTATTGAAAATTTACGAGGCTTTGGTTCGATTCCCAACTGAGGCAGGTACATATGTTTTGAACATATGTGCCTGTAATTCCTGATGTAGATGTTTATTAACATAAAAAATATTTCTGTACTTACATCAGTATTTATTTGTATGTAACTAATATGCCCCAGGGGAGTATCATTTACATAATAGAAATTGAAAATTGTTTATTGCACAAATCATTATTTTAACGCTCGATCTTTGACGCCATATCTATATACCTAGTTTTAAAACCTAGGCACCACCAGACATCGGTACGTAATTTAACTAATATTTACAGAACTATGCAATTTGTGTTGAGCTATTATGTAATTGTTTATGGTCTCACACCCATACACCACGCACATCCATCCATGTCACTCATTATTTTTTTACCATAAGAGGAGTAAGTTCAACCCAAAGTACACTTCCAAAACATGGAGCCATAAAATTGAGGAAAAACTTATTTAGATATAGTCGTTTTTTTCATAAGTGCAACTTATAGGGGTCTGTTATGTTTATCATTAAAAGTAAGATCGTCGTCTATAGACACCAAAGATGGCAATGGTGCGTCGCCGGGGTGCCTGTTAAGCCTCTCGCGTGAGCAATTCCACCGGCCACCGCTCCAAATCAGGAGTAAATAGCTATCACTGACGTTAATAACGGCTAGAATAACTGGCGGCCGCACACAGAGACGTTAATTATCCTTAAATCAGTCAGTAAGCCGACATTTTCTGTATAAAATTGTGGCTTAGTGATAGATTAAATGTTAATTGACGTCCCTG
Source organism: Calephelis virginiensis (assembly GCA_002245475.1). Lineage (NCBI taxonomy): Eukaryota > Metazoa > Arthropoda > Insecta > Lepidoptera > Riodinidae > Calephelis > Calephelis virginiensis. The sequence goes on along the minus strand of NJDC01012801.1, from coordinate 40,168 downwards.
AGTGCGGCCGAAAGTCAATCTTAACAATCTCATCTTCATCAAGGTATTAGTTATGAAAATTTGGGAAGACGTTTTAGACAGAATCATTTCATGGACGGAAGGATATATTACATGGTCCAAGTATACTGGCACTCTCTCTTCGGGTGGTTTTTCGAAACCTCTTCGGTCCGTTGGCTCCGCCGTCGTACTACACTTGGTTCCATTGTGTCGGCTGTCATAATAATCGTTTGAGTTTGGTTGTCGGGTTGCACAAGTTTACGTAACTAAACACGTTTGTGTCACAACTACAAGTGAATCGGTTGTTTCTAAACTGTTTCTGTAGTGACCCTGACTGAAATTACATTCCAAAAAGCTTACTTCTTTACCAGTTGCCAAAATGAAACTACGACAGTAACAAGTACTTTATCCACAAAGCTGTCTCATGTATCATTTCTGTACCAATGTAGAGCTGTCAACTGTTCACTTATTCTTATTTACTTTATTTGTATCTAGAGAACAAACGAAATTCGTAAAATATTTTTTTTAAATTAGTTAGCAATCTCGTAAAATTACCTTCACCTGTATCATTTAAAATAACTAACGGCCAATATTAATAATCAATCCTAATCCAAAACTCGCTGTCCAAGATTGATATTTTGATCCATTTTTATGTTATCGCTTGCCAATAATATATCTGTGCACAGGATAAATATAGGAATGAGTTATAGGATAGGCCGGCGGATACGCAGCTATCTAGATTGCTTGAAATCTGTTAGATTGAGATACATTATTAACATTGGCCGTAAATCTATAGACTATATCTACATTTTTAAGAATAGCGCACATTTGGACGGACCGAGACGAAGCCCATCGCAGCGCAATTATTCGTTTAGATCGCTTTCACACTTGTATATGGAGCAAAGCCTGTGCTGGGGCGCATTGCGGCGGATTTTATGCAGCACTTTCTGCACACACCAAAGAGGAGAGTAAAACGATATTATAAAACTGAATAGAAGGGCTAATGACCTTCAACGCAAAAGTTTTGTTTAACAATTACTAGAAGCGCACTTTTCATACTTGACGGTTTTAAAGTAGAGTACCACCTAGAAAGACTAGCTACTCTTTTTTTCACCATTCTCTTTGGTACTAAGTAACGAAAATCCGGCGAATGCAATACGGCCCGGCCTGAAACAGTGTGCTTTGCAATGCGATGTGCCTCGAACCGACACGTTCCGCCCCGACAACAGTTGGCGCTATCCTTTAATGAACTGTAATTTGTATTTTTGTGTATTTTGATGCTTGTAACGAATAAACTCAAAGACTACTGAACCGATTTCAACAATTCTTTCACCATTGGAATGATACGTTATCACTGAGTAAAATCTTGTTTTTTTATTACATTAGAAGGCAAACAAGCAGAAGGATTTCCTCATGGTAAGAAATTCATGCCGCCTAGAGACACTATAGGTGGTAATGGTGCGTTGCCAACCTACAACCGGGATGGTAAGCCTGGAGCAAAAGTAAGTCCGAACTGGAACACGTCAACGGCAAGCACTGACTATATGGCGGCGGGAATAGTTTAGCGAATTCTTAATATGGAAAAATCTATCTTAGGTAAAATTTTAAATTGAACTTTTGGCTTGTCTCCCTATACTCTATGCACTAAGGACGATTTTAGTCTACTTTTCGCTCGTTTATCTCAGGGTTCTCGTGGGAGAGGCGAAAATGACAAAACGAAAACTTAGCTACAATTCAAAAACACGTATTTCGATTTAATTTAAATGTATTCTTTTGTTATTTGATTAAGATTACAAATGATCCTGTAAACCTTCCAAGTTTTGTTGTTTTAAAATTTTGACGCTCAGTGTACCTAAAATATAAACATTCCGGTTTTCAAGTTGCTTTCGTAACTTGAAAACCGGAATGTGCAAAAATATTTGAACATATACGTACTTGTATAAATATATCTTTACGCTAAATCCCTTGCAAGGTAGACAGAGAGTATCAGGTGCATTGGCAATGTTATAGGTGATGGCACAATGTTCACATTTCCTACTGACCTGACAGGTCATGTGCAGACAAATTTTGGACTTTCATATAAATCCTGACCTGATGCTAATATTTAAAAAATGTAAAAAGGTCTTATATTTTGAATCAAGAATAAATTAGGTATTATTGTTACTTAGTTTCCTATTGAAAATGAAATTTCAAAAAATAGGAAAACAATACTTTATTTTCGTATACTGATCTGCTGTTGGCTCACAATTTTTCGATGAAAGTAGAACCTGCACTTCAGACAGGATCTAACCCTGCACCCTTTTCGATCATGTGTTGCGAAAGTTTTTAAATTCGTTTCTCACCAATTCCGTCGACAGACTTTATGTCCCATAAGAGTTACATAGTTTTAAAATTTGTTATCATTGCAGATGAAATTTACGTTTTATAATATAGTTTGATTCCCCGACAACTTTAAGAGCATTCGTCAGCGAGAGACGAAAGGGTGCGGGTTAAAATCTTGTCTGAGTCGAACTTTTTTTCTTTTGTTGAAAAATTAAAAAAAAATATATTCTAAGCACGGGACTACTGCTAAAATTAAAATACCGGTTACTTATTAGCAGTCAGGCAGCAGGACTTAATTTTTTGTTAGCATTGAGTAGACCCTAAAGTTACGGCACTGGTTCGCAGAGTTGCCATTACAATCCAATTCATTATCGCTAAGGAAGATAGGCTACAATACTGTTAGGAAAAATAAAGATATAAAAGTAATAAAATAAATGGTAAACAACGTACTTTACGTTTCTTCTATTCGAAGAAGTGAAACACTATACACTTTCAAAAAAACAATTGAAGTTGCACTATCTGTCAAATACTTAATTAAATATAAAATATATTTTTATTGTTTTGGTCCATAAATTCTTATTGTATAAGGTTAAGTGTAGTTTAGTTTTATTTGCTTATTTGTACACTACAACCAGAATAAATTTATATTCAAATTTTCTCTCTTGGGTTAGCTGTAAGAAATCTCTACACGAGATAAGCTCGCCCATAGTACAATTTTTCCTAAAATTGCTATTTCTTTTGTGTTATTTCACTTGTGTACAATAAAGAATTATTTTTATTATTATTACCATTTATTTTCATTATCTCTTATTTTCTACGTTTATATATTTAACATAAAAAAAATATTATTATTATTATTACTATAACAGTTGGAGCACTTGGCTCAGACACTATTCTTGGTTTTATTTTTTAATTTCCTCAATCTTTGTACTAGGTTAAGGTTTTATTAAGAAAATAAGTAATTATGAGTGTGATTATTGGTATCAGAATCAGAGTAACTTCGTTGATTTCTAAGCTTTGGTGATAAAAAATTTTATATATATATAGGATAGGGACCTACACTTTTTTGACTCTGAGGCAGTCTGCTTTTGCATGTTTATATTTTTGTAAAGAGTGTTTTGTAGAACAATTAGTTAATTGTTGATGCAAATTGCTAAACTAAATGTTTTGTGAAAGATTGCTTCAGTACAATTAAAAACTTAACCTACTTAAAACGCTCACGCTTTTGATTTCGCTGTTCATTTGTTAATGTTAATGAGAGATCATTTATCAAAAAACTTTAGCACGTCTACCACGATAATACTCACAGTCTGGTAAATCAATTGGTTGTTTCTAACTGTCCTGAAGCCCAATTTCAAAATATGTACATTTTGAACAGACATGTAGACATACGAGGGCCATTCAATAAATTTTTAGCCTAAGAAAAAATAAAGAAAATTTTGAGAAAGTAAAGATTTATTTTTCAACATAGTCTCTTTTCAATTCAATACACTTGGACCAGCGATGCTCCAACTTTTTTAATCTGTCAAAAAAATACGATTTCCCGAGGTCTTCAAAATAGGTCTCTGTGGCGGCGATGACCCATCATTCGACCCAAATCTTTTACCGGCGAGTGACTTTTTCAGATTTGGGAACAAGAAAAAGTCGCATGGAGCCAAGTCTATATAGAATACGGTGGATGGGGCAGCAATTCGTAGCGCAATTCGATTAATTTGGCCATGACAACGGCGCAGGTGTGAGCCGGCGCGTTGTCGTGGTGGAACAGCACTTTTTTTTTTGCCAAATGGGGCCGTTTTTTTTCAATTCGGTGTCGAATCTGCCCAATAAGTCAGAATAGTAGATCCCCGTGACTGTTTTACCCTTCTGGAGGTAATCGATGTAAATCACACCTTGTGAGTCCCAAAAAAGACTGGCCATCACCTTTCCTGCCGATTGAACAGTCTTCGCCTTCTTTGGAGCACGTTCGCCGGGTAAAGTCCACTGTTTCGACTATTCCTTGGTCTCTAGTGTGTACCAGTGAACCCATGTTTCATCGATGGTCACAAAACGACGCAAAAACTCCGCCGGGTTGCGTTGAAACAGCGCCAAACATGTCGCCGATGTGGTCTCACGGTTGCGTTTGTTGTCTAGTGTGAGCAAACGCGGCAGCCATCGCGCCGACAACTTTTTCATACCCAATTCTTCGTGCAGAATATGAT
>NJDC01012777.1:15611-29893 GCA_002245475.1 Calephelis virginiensis | reverse complement strand
TTACCCTCAGGGGTTAGTGCAACCTCTCATTTTGCGTCGGAAGTTGAAACAACGCATCACAATTGCTTAGGAGCTACGATACAACAGACAAACACACATACACACACAAATAATTCAAACTTACAACATCTCTCTTCTATGACGTGCTTTAGAAGAGCTGCAAACATTATAAAACATACATAATACAGTATTTTAAAACTATGATCCATCAGACATTTCATATTAAATTCACCAGGTCCATGTCGTCAAGTCCTCGTCATCAGAAAATATGAATAGATCTTGTTAAGAAGAATTGAATGAGTCCAAACTCTGTGGGCTTACCAGCAGCTGGATTCCAGGTTTACGTCTCCTATCTTCGAGCTCCATCGTCAGACCATGTCCGTTGTTCGAGTATTAGTTAGTGTTAGATCTGTTAGGTCCCATATACCTATGCACAAAAAGTAAAATAAATAGGTACCCGTAGTGCGTCTAATAATCATTTCGATGCATACGAAAAAGCTGCAAATGAGCTGAGGACGTTAAATACCCGGAAAGATCTCAATAAACTATAGCTCAGAACCATCTCGATCACGTCAGCTTTCAAACGAAAACAAACCGCATCAAAATCCGTCAATCCGCTGAAGAGTTACGATGCCACAGCCAATCAGACACACACGCACACACAGGAACGTCAAACTTACATCACTAATCGTTTTGCGTTAGGAGTTAAAAATAAACATCGATTTTTATTTACTTTCGTCGTTTTCGTTTGACTCTGAGGCGCCTCTATCAGTCAAATTCGACAATACTTATTCGTGCGTCATTTATTCATTTCATTTTGTTTGACTGGTAATGTTGGCTAAACTATTACAAAGTATCTTGCATTTTGAAATGAATTTCAAAATGCAAAATACATCTTCAAAGGTATTTCAAATAAAATACAAAATGCTTTTTGCTAAAAGGCATTTAAATGCAAAATACAAAATAGGTATTTTACATTTTGTATTTGCATTTAAAATAGAAGTATTTCAAATAAGTTACTTCTCTGGTGACGACTCACCTGGATCATCATCAACACCCTTTAACAGCTCGTACTGCTCCCACTGTGTGAAACGAGCAGACAGGCTTCCTATTGGTGAAATACTTTATTTTACCTCTGTAAAGTGCACATAAAAGAAGCACGCTCCCCTAAGGGCACCCCTAATTGGTTTAAACCTCACATAGGCTCTCTCTCTCTCTGACTTTAACTCTTGAGACTTTTTGAGGATCGGACCTAAGAACAATTTGCGGTCGCGGTGTTTCAGTGAGAAGCGATACAGGGTGATGCCAGTCGCTTCGCTCTTAGCATTTTTTTGGTTTTGTGTAATTTTTAATCTGTAACAATTTCAAGAACACTTACTCATTTAAATATAAAAGGTGAAGCGCAATTTGGATTTACATGGAATGGCCAAGGTATGATATACCTGCATTCCCGTATTAGGTGCATCGTTTTGATGTAGGCATCTCAAACAGTTTTGCCAGCGCACGCAATGTCTGAACGACCGAAAATCTTCTTTTTTACCGAATTGTCACAAAATAAGGAATTTTTCTACTAAGAATACAAATACTTGGAATGTGCTGTAAGTATGTATAAACCAACAGAAATAAATAACCTAAACATTGATACAAAGATATTCATATAGAGTTGTTATTACACCTACCTAATTAATCATTTCGCTTAAATTTAGATTAGGTCAGCCAATCTAAAAATAAAAGAATAAATGTAAATAGTAACAAGTATAAATCCGGAGCCGGATAACAACGGTTTTTATTGTTTTTCTTTTAATTAAAATTAATAATTAGACAATATAAATAATAGCAATAGCAAGTAACGTAGTACATAATACTTTATAATTTGTGCAAGTAACCTTTTTTTTAAAAAAAGTTCTAAACAAAATAAATTTATTGTTTAAAAGAAAGTAGGTAGGTATATGAGTTCCTTTGTTGTGCCAAACTTACCGGCGCCGATTATCCAGGAGTCTTGACGTTATCCTACGGCAATCGCTCCCGACGCTTTAAACAAATCATTCAACTGCTAGGTTGTTGTCACCAGATGCAAGTTGTCTAATACAGGTCTGGAGCATAACCCAGCTATGCTCGACGGGGTTGAATTCCGGAGAGTTAACGCAAATCCACTCCTCATTCTCAACTTAATTTTAAGCGTTCATATTTCATTGAAGTTTCATTCTCGAAGTTGTTGATCACTATTTATATCTAGGTCAAGCTGTTCAGTTAGGTAAATCCAACTTCAAAAAAGAGGTCGACCGCCGAATCCAACTCAGATGGGCAGCATTCGGGAAGTTAAAGGGTATCTTCTTGTCCAAATTACCGCAGAATCTAAAGTCGAAAGTATTCGACCAGTGTGTGTTACCAGTGATGACATAGGAAACTGAGACTTGGCCGTTAAATGTGGGCCTCTTAAATAAGCTCAGAGTCGCTCAGCGTGCTATGGAGAGAGCTATGCTCAGTGTTTCTCTGCGAGATATGATCCTTAATTCGGTGATCCGCAAGAGAACGAGAGTAACCGACATAGTTCAGATAGTTAGCAAGCTGAAGTGGCAATGGGCAGGCCACATTGCTCGCAGAACCGTCAACTGCTAGCGAAGAAAGATTCTCGAGTGGCGGCCCAGCACCGGAGGGCGTAGTGTTGGACGACCTCCCACCCGGTGGACTGATGACCTGGTCAAAGTCGCGGGGAGTCGCTGGATACAAGTGGCTGGTGACCGTGACTTGTGGCGTTCTTTGGGGGAGGCCTATGTCCAGCAGTGGACGTCTTCCGGCTGATGATGATGATATTTCATTTGCAAATCGAGCTCATTTTGTCAGTTCCTCTTCATACCCCACCACACTATAATAGTTGAGTAGCTGATGCAGATTGATGGATGCACTTCCTTAACGCACCTCAGCCTTTCACTCTTTCCGACACGACGCGACAGTTCAAACTTACCCTCTTGTATCAGGCCTAAACTTGAATCGTGCTTAGTCTAGTTTGTGGGCTAACAACAGCACCCCTTAAATTCTGCCTTTCGGGCGACTAACTTCTTGCAGTCATTTGCATGTAGCGGTCTTGCCGAGCACGAGTACCTTCTCCTTTCACCGCCTAGTTGCGGCTCCGCCAAATCTCCTGTGTTGTTTTAACGCTCCCAAAGACGGCACTTCTGTTCACACAAACAAAAATATGTTTTGTTGTATGTTAATACACTAACAGTTAGTCTAGCTATGCCAGAATTATTTTCACTCTCAGAAAATACAAAACTCAAGTTAGTGCATCAATGTCAGAATAGTTTACTCAAGTTCAAAATGGTAAAAATGAGCTATTGGTCTTTAACTTTCGTGTGATAGGTCATTCGATCCGGAATTATGTCTGGGAAAATGTGATGAAAGTATTTAGCCCATAACAATTACAAAGGTTATTGACAAATGAAGCAGCAAAAAAAGCTGTTCCCGTTTTTGTTTATTGCTCAGAATCCTACTAAGTACCTATTTAAAATTAAAGTTCTGTAATTCGCCGATAAAAATGGCTACTACAAAAAATAAACAATGAAACATTGAATTTTAATTTAAACATTTCAAAAAACGATGCTATCATCAAAAACATTAAGAATTAACTTTGACAAAACGTTTTTAATCTTCCTATTTTGAAAAAAAGTTAGATTTTTTTATTTTTTTTTTATTTTTGATCTCCATAATAACGAATCGCGATTTAGACTTATGACCACAATTAACATGATTACAAATGGATTATTTTTTATGCACACTTTAAAATTTCTTGTAACCCTTTACCAAACTTAAATGTAATGTAGCTAAAAAATATCACGATCACGCTAAGAAAATCGGTAATCGATCCATCGTCGTCGTTCAAATGCTATAATGACTACTACATGGACAGATTATAGATATATGATACACACACACACGCACGCACAAAAACGTAATACCCCTCTTTTTCTATCGGGGACTAAAAACTAAGTTCACAAATACTATATTTTACAAAAGTTTGTAATTTTGAAAATGAGATTTTTGTAAAGTTTGTACTTTTTTATTATATATATTTATTTTTAAATATTCGATAAGGTGTTACATTCACAAATTTTTATGACTAAAACAAAAAACTCTCATGTGATTGGTTTTTGTGTTGTGTGAAATTTGACGTGATCGTCTGTTTATCGTGTTCTTAGCAACATGCCGTGTAAGTTTTATCGTGGTTATTGAAAGTATTTAATTTGAAGGTTTATTTATTAGTTAAAAGTTCAAGAAGGGCGGACATAATATCTTATAATAAAATTCTCGTGTCACAATGTTCGTCCCGTAGTCCTTCGAAACAGCTTGACCGATTCTCATGAAATTTTATGAGCTTATTACTCAATAAGCTACTCGGACCTACTCGGTCTGAGAATCTTCCAACATCTATTTTTCATACCCCTAAGTGATGAGGGTGACTTACCCCATTTTTTTTTACTAAAATCACATTATAAAATATAGCAGAACAATGTCTGCCGGGTCAGCTAGTACTTATTTCATATTAGATCATAGGTCCATATTAGATTTGGCTTGGACTTAAACTCGAGTATGTGACCCCTCCTCTGACACGAATGCTAAATCGCATTTGCCGACCTGAAGCTGGAATGGAGAGGAAACATCTTCTTTATAATTTTAAACTGATTTCAATAAATTATGAGGTGCGTCATTACAATTACCAATATTTCGTTGTTTATAATATGAGTAGGTACAAGGTTCATGATTTATTTTTCATACGACATCCAAGTCGCAGAGAAGCATAAAATCGTAAGCGCCCTATTTATCGAGTTCAGTCTGTCCCTCGCCGTCCGTCGAGCAGTTTTGTGTTTATTAAACAGAATGAAGCTAACGATAATAGTGTTTACGGTTTTGATATTAATGCAATACAGTGATTGTCGTCATGCCGGCTGGTTCCCACAGAATCTGGTCGAATCATTTACGAATAAAACTTCTCAAATTACTGATTACGTCAAAAACAGAGGTCGTAGTATTAAACAATTCTACGTAGAAAATGTTAGAAACAAAATACATTCGTATCTTGGTTGGAGCAATGCATCTCTACACGATCAGGTAACTAAATCGTCTGAACAAGTGGCAACAAAATTTAAGGACTACGTCGATATTGCTCGAGATAATGAACAAGAAGTATTTGATACTATCGCTCCAAGAGAGACTCATTACGCATGTAGTGATAAGGATCCCACATTACGAATGACGACACCCCAACTTATTGCCTTACACGGATACAGTTCGGAATCTCACACCATAGTCACAGATGATGGATACATTTTAACAGTACATAGAATACCATTCTCAAGACATAATTCAAACAGAATCAGTCCTCGTAAAACTGTTTTATTGCATCACGGCTTACTTGGGAGTTCTGCGGATTGGATAATTCCTGGACCAGAAAAAGGACTTGCTTATATTTTATCTGATGCTGGCTATGATGTCTGGCTCGCAAATGTTAGAGGAAATACATACTCCAGAGCTCATAATACTCTTGATCCTGATTCGTTTGAATTCTGGAACTTCACATTCCATGAAGTCAGTCAACATGATTTGCCCGCGGTCATAGACTATGTGATGGACGTTAAAGGGTGGGATGTTAAAATAGACTACATTGGCCATTCCATGGGCACAACCATCCTTTTTGCTTTGCTCTCAACTAAAACACAATACAATAAGATTTTAAGAGCTGGGTTCGCTTTAGCACCTGTAGCCTTCATGACGGATATAAGAAGTCCTATTAGTCTTTTAGCGAAATACAGTGATAACTTAGAATATATGCTAAAACTACTTGGTGCAAATGAATTTTTGCCACAAAATTCAGTTTTAAGGTGGCTTTCAAAACATGCGTGTGAGATTAACCATATTGAAGAAGCCATATGCGAGAATTCTATGTTCGTTCTCTGTGGGCACGATGAAAAACAATTTAATAAGACGTTAATGCCGCTAATTTTAAGTCATGTTCCAGCTGGTGCTTCAACAAAGACATTGGTCCATTACGCTCAAGAAATAAAAAGTGCGGGACGTTTTCAGCAATTCGACTATGGTCCTGTGGGGAATCTTAAACAGTATGGTTTTGTATCACCACCAGAGTATCCATTACCCAAAATAACGTTACCCATAGCGTTATTTGGTGCTGAAAATGACTGGTTAGCCAGCGACGTAGACGTAACAAACTTGTATGTTCAATTAGCTAATCCCATCGAACATTATGTAGTGCCACTTAAAGAGTTCAACCATATAGACTTCTTATGGGCAGTGGATGCCCCCAAACTTGTGTTTAATAAATTATTACAATTATTGGAAGAAGGTGTCAGTAAGTCATATTTTGCAGGCGACATAACAAATGACTTATTTGATCTTCAGTAGGTATTTTTGTGTTGTATTTAATTATCTTTGATCCTGCTGTTTATTAATGCTAAAATAAATAGGTACGTTTAATTCCTTTGTCTTTATTTAATACTAGCCGACCCGGTGAACTTCGTATCGCTTGACATTAACAGGTAGTAACAGTTTATATGGACTTCCTCTTTTCCCGGTTTTTCTCTTCATTATAACGTTGACTCCTGACAATAACTAACACAACTTAAAAAGAATTAGCAAATTTATTATATTTGATTAGGTGTGATGCGATGACCAACAGAAATGGGGATTAATTTTTAGCCGACCCAAAAAAAGAAGGAGGATCTGAATTCGACTGTGTGTGTGTGTTTTTTTTGTATTTTTGTAACATGATTACTCCGTCAGTAACCAACCGTTTTTTGTTTCTTTTTTAGAAATATACGGAAACGGTCTCACTTAAGAATGCACAAACTTTTACTTATCTTAACGATCTCATCGTCATCTCAAAAACTTCTAGTAGGACGTTGATACTCAATGAAATAGTTGGGGTTGGCTTTATTGCGCTTAATTATGATATATATAGACTAGCCGACCCGGCGAACTTCGTGTCGCTTGACATTAACAGCTATTAACAGACAACAGTTTGTATTTACAAAATAAAGTAGGTAAGAAAATTTTTTTCTATTTTCCCCTGCAACTTTTCCAGTTTTCCTCTTCATGAGTAGGTACCTTCTTCTGACAATGACTACCACAACAAAACAATAATTAGCAAAGTTGGACTCTGTTTTTTTGTCTGTTTTTTGGGGATTTATTTTTAAATAACCACATATATTACTTTACTAGCTATTGCTTGCGTCTTCCCCCATTTTTCTAATTTTTGTCGTTCTTCCTCGGAAACCACTTTATCGATCGGAGTAAATAGCTTATGATTGCTATCATCATACCTATTTTCAAAAAACATTGTAAAAATGCTAGAAACGTTTTGCCCCTTTTTAGTCGCTTTAACTTATTTTTTTTAAATATCTTCAATATACAGATATATCATATTCATAACATTAAATATTGTATGTATGTATATCTTCACTCCAAGTTCCTTACGGTATAGGCAGAGAGTATCGAGTGCCAAACCTCACGATCCTGACAAACCTGTCTTGCTTCCTTCACATTCATTACCCTTTTCATACAAACACGCCGGTTTCGGAGACTCTTGACACCACCCTCGGATAATATCCGAGAGATCTGATCGTGGAATGTCAACCTTGGTCTCCCCGGGTACCTACATCCATCCTCATTCGCATTGTATATATTAAATATTATTCTAAAATATTAGAAAATTTAGCCTGCTATGACAACATTTCAAAGAATGACATTTCGTTTGAAAAAGTAAAAACATTGCCATCTTTATTTTTTAAAAGTTACATTACAATATGTACTTATATAAATAAGTATAAAATAGGATATCTTTATACCTATCTGCATGTCACTTGGACTGAAGATTCTTCAATGACGGTGATGTGTAGTAACTCACTCTTTTCTTTTAATATAAAATTATGTTCTTGTATTATTAAAGTGAGTAATTCAGTGATGTTTTTAAAACTTAGTGAATGTATGTTAGTTGTATTTAAGTAATAAATCGGGTAATTTTAAGTAAGTATATAATTTTGTGCTTTAAAGTATATTTTTACATTAAGTAAGAAAAACTAAAAAGACATTTTTGCAGTTTAATGTTAGAATAATATGTTTTTTGGGCTTCCTATTTACCAATTACGGTATAAAAGTTTGATTAATTGACCTAAAATTTGCCCTTCTTTTTCATAGACAGACAAAGAGACTCAAACAGACAGCGAACACTCACACAGCTCTCCTTGTGGTAAGAGATAGATGTGGCCAATAGACACCATAAATGTTATAAATGCGACGCTGTCGTTTGACAAGGGCTACCTCACCCTTCGGAGTGGAACATGTCACTATGGCGACAGGAATATGTAAGCTGGTAGATCCCTAGCAAGCTGCTGTACGACACTCTACCGTCAGGGATTTTGTTGGTAATGATCCATGTAGTGTAGGTATATACTATGTCTATTTTTATATATAAAAATATCACAGAGTTTATAAAACTTTTTTTCTATGTAATTTAACGCCTCCCCGCCTATATATTAAAGAAACAAAAGACACAAGCAGCTGTCAGTTCAATGAGTAAAGTAACTGTCCATAAAGGACAAAAATGTCGAAATAATGCGATACCTTTATGCCTATTAAAATAAAAATAAATATTTTAACGAATCCTAAAGATTGCAGTTTTTGTGTGCCTATATTTTTCTCTTTGTTTGTTTTGTAATGTAATAAAAATAATAATGTAATAAAAAAATAAACTTTTTAAGCTTTGATATCTTAAAAAAGGGAAATGTTTGATCTCTTAAGGTAAATGCCTCAAATATTTGTGTTATCATAGATGTTAACAACTTTTTGTATGTGGCTTTTAGTAGGAATAATACAAACTGAAATAAAATAAATAGATATTAGCAACCATGTATTTTAATATGTATTAATAAAGCAATAATGTGGTGATTTTTACATGGTACCTACCTAGCAACCGCTTTTGTTGGTAATTGCCTACCGACGAAACCCGGGGTAAAAGTTTACGCAATAAATGAATAAAAGATTTTTCTTTTCGGAAATTCAATTCAATTCAATTCTTTATTTTTCACATAATATAATTAAGTACATAAATTTGAAAAAAAAAAGACGATGACCAGAAATGAAAATGTAAGTTACTAATTCTATATATTTTTGTAATAGGAAGATAACAATGTCGATTGAACAAAACGTTATTGTACAAGTACAATTATTACAATTACATACAAGAAAAACATAAAAGTCGCAGATTTAGCATCCTCCTTTTTTCGAAGACGGTGATTAAAAAAAGGACTATGCTCTCATGTCAGGTAACAAATCAATCAAAAAAATTTAAGATTGACTGAAAAATAAATAAACTCGGCGCGGCGCGGCAGTAGCGAGTCGCCGCTCGGCACCTCATGTACTGGATCTGTTTCTACAATAGCCTTCAATTCTTCATTGTCAACTATAATACTTAGAGTCTCCGGGCTTTCACAGGGTTTGTAATGTATTTTATTTTGCGACACGACTGCCATACTCATCTTTAGTCCTACTAGCTGAAGTGTAACTCATACTTACTCCGAAGTAAATACTTCAAGTTTTCCATTTTGTAATCGGAGCGATGCAAACAGAAGAAAATAAAAACAAAAGCATGTGGAAATAGCTGTATAAATTTAAATTTGGAGCTCCTAAGCAGAGAAGAGAAATTTGTAATTAAAGTGGCCAAGAAATTTGTAATTAAAGTGGCCAGTGCGACAAAACTTCAATACAATAACTTTTTATTGTGCACCAAATACAAAAAAAAAACAAATACATCAGATAAAACTTAAACTCTCGTAGTTTAAGTTTTATCTGATGTATTTGATGATACACATAGGCGCCATTATAATTTATAGCCAAGACAGTGATCGCTTCCAGGCAACCTTAGAAACTTTCCAATTTCGCATTTAAAGGCCTAATATATCAGCGAACAAGTAATCGACGCTCCTGATGGTGAAGAACGACAGTCCTTTAGCCGGTATGTGCATATCTACCGGCTGCGGTATTCTCCAGACCGCCGCCATAAAGACAACACCGAACACTGACATTATGGCGACAGGAATTGGTAAGGCGGTGGATCCATACTCAGACAAGGTGCTGCATACAACTCTATCATTGCCTATTAGGTGTGACTCACTAAACCCATGGACATGGTCGCGTCTTATATGAGTTGCCAAACATGTCTCCCTGCTTGGTCAATCCGGTCACTGGTCAGTGCCCGTTTTCAAATTGACAATACGGAAACTATGCCTAGGGTTAGAGAATTCCAAGTTGTACAGTTTGTAAAATAACAATAAACAACGAGTCATCAGTTACGTATGATTACGAACACAGTCCAATGCGTGAGTCATTTGACCCCTGAATTTGTACAAAATATACAAGAGATAACGTTTTCTACAACGCGAACGTGTCGTTACTGATTCAATGCCACAGTTACGTTCCGGGTTAAAGAATATCGTATAATTAATCGATCTTGCACTAGAGAGCTAAGTATGTAGCTGCCTTAACCACCCACCGTTGTTGCCTCGTTGGTCGAGGAGTTAGCGTGGGTGCCCATCGCCGCCGACCAACCGCGAGGCTTGGGTTCAATTCCCGACGAGGGCAGGCATTTATGTGTTGAACATTTAGATATTTGAATTTCTGGGTTTCTATGTTCTTTAAATTTATTGCGCCGGTTCGTTCCTTGCTTATGCCCATTGCTCCAGCTATCTGCCACAGCTTGATTCGCGATTTTCGAGAACAAGTTTTTTAAATTTTTCAACGTTTTTTTCGGTAACAGCGGTATTTGGGCGTCTTGACCTGGGATCGTCTTCAAGCGACTCTCTACCACGTTTTAACTCTCGGTTCCAACGTTTTATGGTGGCATTTTAAGGTGCACACTCTCTATAAACTGCTGACATCTCTTCAAATAACTCGGTCGACGTTTTGTTCTTCTTTGTAAGGAATTTTATGACAACTCTGTAACCCAGTTTCGGACATGGTGACATTTATTGTTCTCTAACTAAAAGTGTAATGATGCTAGTGATATGAAACTTGATATTTAGGTATACTCCTTAGAATATCCGCAATTAGTGATGGACTGCGCAAGTTGTTAGTGATACTGAAAGGTACTTGGGCTCAAAACTATTTAGCCGCCCCTCGTACCATGCGGCGCGCGGCCAAAGAACATTAATATAGCCATAAATAAGAATACTAGGTTTTTCAAGTTTGAGTAGGTAGGTAGTCAGTTAAACAATTTCGCAACGTATTTTTATTTTAGCACTTGCCCTGTGCTTGGGATAAATTTTCTATAAATTTTAAAGAAATTTTTTCTTTCTTTAAAATTTATAGAAAAGTTATCCAATTATTTATATTCTTGCATGAATAGTAATTTATAATTTACTTTTGAATGCCGAGAAAAATAATTCAACTTTCTCGGCAGTCTGCCATTGCAAAACGGCTGCGACTTCTGCGCAGCAGTGAGTCAGATGATGACAATGAGCTTGATGTTGAGTCGGAACATAATAAAGAACTTTCTTTCTCCTGAAACTATCTTACGAACTTTATTCTGATCTACCCCTGCACGATCCTGTTCTTTTAATGTGAAGTCACCATTTTGGTATCTACTGATTTTGGCCTGAACGATTTTTCGGCAACCTTCAATTTTCAAAATTTAAAATGAATTTCTAAATGTTTGTTTCCGACGATATCCCCGCAAAGTTAGGCAGAAGCACAACCGGAGCACCTACAACTGCCGAAGACACTAAGTCCCACAATGTGATATATGGCAAGCCTATAGCCAACGGGACGCATATCCAATGCCGGCCAAGTGGCAACGGTGAACGGATAGACCACTTAGACGATGTGTAAGTATTTCTAAATTTTCAATAAAATCTTCTGTTATAGGTTTCTTTAACTTTGGATACAGTTTAATTTCACATGAATTGCCGAAGTGTAGAGACAGAGAGACAGTAACGTAGGAACTACTGTTTACCTGAGGAAAAATTAGAAAAGAGAAAGTGAATGTTCCGTTTTCATGTCAAAATGGCTGAACTGATTTTAAGGTTTGTTTAAAATAGATTAAATTTTGGAGAAAGAAATAGATTAAATAGGTTAAAGGACGTAGGCAGCTTTTTATTGAAGTTATACTTCTTTTGGCGCGTTAGGAAAAAAATGATGAGGGTAAATTTTTACGATGCGCGCGCACACCGTCACGAAAAACCGACATGATGAAGTTAGGTATATAGTTAGCTATAGGTAACATTTTAGTTTTTAAAAAGATTTTTATCTTATTATGCCGAAGAAGTATAACTTCTAACGCGTGTACATAAGTACACACACACACACTTTTTTTTTTAATTTCAAAGGCAGCGTTGGAGCGCTAAATATTAAATAACTAGACTACGCAGGCGAAGCTGCGAGTAACAGCTAGTATAATATATGGACCCTTAATGCCATTCTAGCGAACTTTTCATGAAATATTTACTAAATTTATACCAGATAGATATTTAAGAAATAATGGTCAAAAAACAAAAAGGGGGATCAAGTGTCCCCATTTTCTTTATATAAATGAAACAAAATAAGCGTTTCAAAATCTAACAAGCAACCGGCATTGTGTAAATATTACGGCTATAGTTTCCAAGTTATTTTACTAGCCTGTTACAGGTAGTTTGCAAAATAAAATAAGCTAATGACGGTGATTCCGATTTTGGAATCAATTTTAATATCAAAGATGGCAGACGTCCTTTAAGTTAAAACTTTTCCTATTTGTATCGTTTTCAATGTACGTCAGGGTTTTTAATTTACATAAGAATTTATAGGCATCCCTTTAAAAGAGTTTCAAACACAAATTATAAAAATGTCTTTATTTGTATTTTCAGAAAACAGAATTTATAAAAAAAAGCAACTCTTACATTTTTCTACATCATTTTTAATTTATTATCAGATGATGGGTCGGTACTTGAATCCTCATAAGTATCTGATTCGCCATCTATTTATATAATTAACCCAGGGTTAATGTTGTCGACTTTATGACCCAGTAAAAAAATTTTGTCTTCGGTTTTCAATGCATGGGCTACACCAGTGGTGGGCAAATTACGGCCCACGGGCCCGATCCGGCCCTTGATAGGTTTTTATTTAAGAAAAAATATGAACCTTCTTAAAAAAATTAATGGTCGAATGTTAAAAGACTATTGAAATTTGAACAACAATACTTCATAAATAGATTTTATTTTAATAAAGGATTGTAAAATTTGAAAAAAATGCCTTATGTTATCTTTAAGCAACGTTTTATAATCATTATAATATTTACTGCTATTTTCAAGGTGTTTTAATAAACCGGCTCGCCTCAAGATTAATTATAATTTACTGACCCGCCACCAGTTTTTTTTTAACTTACCGGCCCGCGGTCAAAAGAATTTGCTCACCCCTGGGCTACACCATGGCTACACAATCCTTCCATCGCTATAGAGTTAAACTTCGTATTCATTTAATTTAAAAGTCTTATTTTTTGCGGAACAATACCACAAATTATACTCTTTTTTGTGGCAAAACACAGCTAGCAAGCACGCGACTCCGCTGATATTAAGAGATATCCGCAGCCTTCAAACACCGGAGATGTTGTAGGTGCGTTGTGTCTTATGGCTGAGTTGTTAGGCCAATTGTGCAAGTCCAACGGCTACACTAGCTCCGAACCAGAACTTGCCACTTCCACTATGGCAGCAGGTATAAGTAAGTCAGTAGATTGCAGTCCTAGTAAGTTGCTGGATAGCACTCTAGCACCAGTGGTCTTGTTGGTGACTTGTTTCGCCGCTGCTCGCCTCTCGCCTCTGTTGTCAGCTGCCAGTCTGGGAGACACATGGTCTACACAGAGGACCCAGACTAACACGGGGGAAGATTTAAATAAATTATATAAATTTGTGTAATTTATTAGTGTAAAATATGAGTAAAATTGGTTAATTTAGGTGGGAATTAGTTTGATTTTGTTCAGTGAAAGTGCACTAATGAAATAATCATGAAGAAATGAGTATATCGTGAATTTCCTCGCTGCCGCCAAATCTCATAAACGAACTTGTGTAACGAAACCACCGCTTTACTCAAGACCCAGACAAGACTGTGAAAATAGTGACTAATGACTGAAATAAAGAATTGATACGGAATACATAAATTGAAAATATATAACAAGAAAAAGATTTATTAATACGGAAGACATGGCTGTATGGACACAGATCCCTTGCCTTTCCCCGACTGGATAAAATAAA
>NJDC01012747.1:46885-58280 GCA_002245475.1 Calephelis virginiensis | reverse complement strand
TGTATATAATTGGAATCTCGGAATCGGTTCCAACAATTTTCATGAAATTTAATATGTAGAGGATTTCGGGGCCGATAAATCGATCTAGCTAGGATTATTTTTTAGAAAATGCCATTTTATTCGTGTTTAAACCAAAAAATATGACTCTTCCTGACATCTTTAGGCGAATAATAATACTATTTTTTGTGAGCAATAAAGTTATTCCAGCAGATGGCGTTGTTAAGTGACACGAAGTCAATGAGTGTTTGCTAAAAAAAATACCGGGCATCCAGGTACTTTATATTAATCGTATTGGTAGATTATCCATTATAATATATATATATATTATGGGTCGTACTTAAATGTAATTTCCAAAAAACACAATTTATAAAAAAAAATATCGAGCAAAGCTCGGTCATCCAGGTACTTATCTCATAAATTAACACTTTGTACTTTATTTACTATGGATTTAAATTTTAAATGCTGCATATTTAAAAAAGAATTTTGATAATATATATATCGTAAAGTTATTTTGCGCTAACATTTGGCAACTCCATCCTACCCAGCCAATAAAGTTGACCGCCTCGTTGGTCTAGTGGCTACCGTACACGCCTAACTACACCAATCATCCGCGAGGCTCGGGTTCGATTCCCGACGAGGCAGACATTTGTGTGACGAACATTTAGATATCTGCATTTCCGGGTTTGGGTTTTATTAAATTTATTCAGGTATCTATTTAAGTATTTCTATTTATCAGAATCCTTGACTAACACCCATAACACAAGCATATAATTTGCTTACTTTGATGATAGATTCAATTTGTGTAACTTGCAAAGGGATATTTATTTATTTATTTATCAAAGTTGTAAGGTATAACTTATATATGTCTGTCTCTGACTGACAAACTTTTGCAGTTATATAACATGGATATGAATATTCCAAATTGAACCTTCGCAGTATTACGAGTAGTTATACTCCGGTTTGTCTCTTACCGTGAAGAACGTGTGCTTGCTCGTTTGTAGTGTAAATAGTAAAAAGTATCTTCACGCCCATATCCCTGAAGAGGTAGGCAGAGGCACAACCAGGGTATCCACTACAAGCCGAAGATACTAAGACTCACAGTGTGATAGGTAGCAAGCCTATCGCCAACCGAGCAACATTTTTTTTATTAGAAAATTGGAAAAACCCAATTTTCTTTTGTTGCCCGACCCGGGATTCGAACCCGGGACCTCATGCAGTCAAGTCCCACAACTGAACCGTTAGACCACAGAGGCGATTAAATAGTACTTGGGCTAAGTATTAACCGCCTCGTTGGTCGAAAGGTTAGCGTACACGTTGCCTGCCCGAAACGAATTTTTTTTATAATACCAGTAGGCAAAGGAGCAGACGGATTTCCTGATGGTAAGAAACTCATGCCACCTAGAGACACCAAAGGTGGTTATCGTGCGTTGCCAACCTGAGGTTATTAGGCCTCGAGCAAAAGTAAGTAAGGTAAAGTCGAAGTAAGGTAGCCGGTAAACTTACTTTTGTAAGTTTACCGGCTACCTTACCCTCCAAACTGGAACACGTCAACGGCAAGCAGTGACGGTATGGCGACAGGAATAGCTAAGGCGGTGCTGCCAATCCGGGCGAATCGCTGCGAAACTCTACCACCTATTAGGATATCACGTTGCTAGTGACGGTAAGCCTTTTACGAACTGCCTGGCGGAAAGGCATCAATTAATAGACCATTATTCTGCAAAGGAGCCCGGACCAACACGGGGAAAAAACTTATACCTTGATTGATTGTGATGTTTCTATGGTAAATTTCAAATGAAAAGCGTAAAAACGATCTTTGACCCTAAGAATTATGTTAGTGCCGAATAAAACCGAAAGCGTAGTTTTTGAAACAAATATTATAATAATGTTATAATTTACACAGCAAGCGTGGTTCATGGTAATAAGCAGGGTGAGCGTCGATATGCTCCGAGTTCATCCAGAGATACCAAAATAATTTCTTTGACGTTATGAGTTTTGAAATTATTATAATATTACAATCATTCTTTGCTAACATGTCATGTCTATAAACTAAGTCTATGTCTATGTTTTATGTTCAATAATAATTACCAAAGTTTCGTGATTAATGAGTAGATATTTTTTGCGTATGAGACGATATGTATAGGAATTCAGAAGGATATATTTATTAAGAATTTGATAGATTAGCGCCAGTTAAACCTTATACATATAAAAACTTCTCATATTTAAACGATAAAAAAATGTTGATTAGCCCTGTTTTGCCTTTGTGGTCTAGCGGTCTGTGGTCGAATTTTGCTAAAAATTGTTTAATTGAATTAATTTACAAAATTTACAAAATAATACACACTTTTTCACTTATGATATAATAATCAGGTGCACAAAGGCGGTTTTATCACTTCAGAGCGATTTCTGCCAGACAGACCTTAACCTTTTGTTTGTTATGTTAGTCATATTCAGAAGAAGGTTGTTATAAAGAGACTCCGGGAAAATTGCTGGAAATATGTGAAAAACAATACTTTATTTTTCCATACAAGTTGTTAGTAGCTGTTGATTTCAAGCGATATAAAGTTCGCCGGATCGGATGGCATTAAATATTATAAAGGCGAAGGTCTGTCTGTTACGCTTTCACGGCTAAACCACTTAATCGATTTTAATAAAATTTGATATAAATTTAGTTGAGACCTGATTTCATACATAACCAACCTCCTTATGACTATAATGATGGAAGAATTTTTGTATAAAAGTCATATTGAAGTTAATAAAAGCCGCTGTCCTAAGTAACTTCACCGTGTTGCTCCGGGCTCTTTTGCTTTTCCATATTCTGCTTTCCTGCAAAGCAGCTCGTAAAAGGCGAGTATAGTTTTACCGTCACTAACACCGTTACATCTAACTAGGTGGTAGAGTTTCGCAGCGATTTGCCTGGATGTGTACCAGCGCCTTACTTATTCTTGGCGCCTTAACATCGGTGCTTGCTGTTGACATGTTCCGGTTCGAAAGATAAGGTAGCCGGTAAACTTACTTTAGCTCAAAGCCTAAAATCCCGGCCTTAGTTGGCAACTGGTGCGTTACCTTTGGTGTATCTAGCCAGCGTGAAAATCATTAGGAAATTCGTCTACTTTTTCCAATACCATATTCTGACGAAGTTGCGGATAAACGGTTGATAAAATAATAAGAGTGACACCATTTTTTGTTTGTTTTTTAAATCTCGATTTTTATTACCTGGTACATTCGATAAGCAAAGTTGTGGTTTAAATGAGCAATTAAAAACCTTTACTGGCATACAGGTTTACATACCGTTGTTTGACCCGCACTTTCGGTATCAGTTTGAAACAACGTATGCAGTTTTTTGGGGTTGACAGCTGATAATAATCGTGCTATACATGATGCTTGATTTTAAAATACGTAACCGACTTCAAAAAAGAGGTTTTTCTGTTTTGAATTGACGAAGAAATGTATTAAAGAAGTTAAAGGTGTGACTTCCATTTTTTCTGTTTTTTTAATGATGAAGAACGAGGATCGAGACAATTTTTTTTAGTTGAAAGAGCGTTAAAGGTGATTCCTTGCCACCAAGTTTGTATCTGATGATGAAAATTCGTAAAAATCGAGGAACACATTTTTTATAGCAAAAGATAGAGAACAGGCACACGGATTCACTGATGGTAAGATATGATCACAGACTATTGACACCATAGATGTTGTAGGTGCGTAGCTACCCTGTGTAGCAGGCCAATTGTGCAAATGTACCGGCTACCCTACGGCTAATTATTCAACATAGGTAGCTAACGATAAAATGCCTAAGTCTTAGCCGTCAACCCTTCCTAAATATTAAGGAATAGTTTTTTATTTTAATCATTACAATTTTCCAGGCAATTTATTTAAATGACAGCAAATTTTTGCAGTTGGCAACAATAAATATTGTATAATTTTATTGTCACCTAGGTTAAGAATATTTTAAAATTTAAGATGGAAGACTTTTTTTGGTAGCTAGCAACACACTATGTGTTGCTAACCTCGCAGTTTTTCAACTTCACCAAAACTTTGTGGGCGTGCAGAATGCTCAGCATGAGATAGCATTATTTTTAAGGATAGGATTTATTTTTAAGATTGCTATGTTTTTTATTCACCTAAATCATATGACACTAGTTGTTTTAAATCTGAATTGATATTGGTGAAACTGCAACACCAATATCCCAACACAATATAGTGTTGCCTCACTTGAAACCGAAACTCGACTTGATGCTGCCTTCTGATTAATGGAGGGTTGTGATTCACCGACCGAAGTTCAGCAGTAATGAAGGTCTTCGTCGCCGAAGCCAGATGCGATTGTGTAATGGATTGTGAAGAGTGATAGAAGAAAATCCAGTAGATGACTCACCGACCGAGGAGTACGGATGGTTAAATGTCAGAAAACTAAAAAAAATATATTTATCGCCTCTTTGGTCTAGCAGTCCAGGTGTTGGCCTTGACTGTTGAGATAAGATTCTTATCTTATCTTTAAGATATAGTGCTACTTTAAATCAGTTACCAGGCAACCACTTATATTTTTCAATAATTAACAAAAATATTTTAGCAACAAAACTCTAGTAGATCTATCTCTATGTGCAGGTAGGTTATTAGTATTGACCGTGTTGCACTTATTAGCTATTATTTTATTAAATAATATTACTATAACTGCTTTATCTATTCTTGCTACTTATAGTGATCATCTATGATGTTGGCAGTTTGTCAAATTAATTTGAATTGTGCATGTTTGCCATCTCCATTTCAGACATTCCATGTCCACATTTTAAAGAATGTGGAAAAGGCAGGCCAACCCTGGAAGAGACTTGGCGTGATTAAATAAAATAAAATTAAACTTTACATTCTTGGATATGAATGTAACATTTAATTTTTCGGAAAGAGCAAATTTTGATTTTAATATTATAATATAAAGATACGTTCTATTTTATAAATTTCGAATTATAAGTGGACGTCAGTCATAACAATATCTGTTAATGGCGGAAACTGAAAATAAATTCTTATGTCATAAGAAGGAGAAGAGCTAAAAGTTAAAATTAGGAAATAGGAATCGTTTTATGTAAGTTAACATTGTTATGTCTTGTAAAGTATTACAACAATTTCAGTTCTAATATGAAACGTTAAAATGTAATTTCTACGAATATTAACAAACGCTTCTAGCTTATAATACTGAATATAAAGATATAACTCTGAATACTTAATGAAAGGAAAAATAATATTTGTCTTTAAATAAATTTAATGAATAACTTAAATAAGATAGAAACATTTAATGATGAAGGAAGTCTTTAAGCATTTTTTCATATTCTGACAACAAGAATCGCGATATGAGTTTGAATTTTGAATTTTCAAATTTCGAAGCAATATTTAAATTGTCTGTTCTTTTTACAAATCTTGTAGTTTATTACTAGATAAAGACTAGTAGTAGTAGTACCCAGTTTAGCGCAACATTTATATAAAAAGATAAAAGAATTAAGATTGCTATGTTTTTTATTCACCTAAATCATATGACACTAGTTGTTTTAAATCTGAATGCCTTTAGACTTACTTTCAAATTAAACGGGTTTTACCTATCTGTAAAGTGTCTTGTGTCACTTAAGCCAAACTTCATACAAAATTGGAGTTTGCTATATATCTATGGAAGACCCGCTTCTTATTACGTAGTATTTAGGTATATTATACTCTTTGGTAGTACCAACATTATGTTGCGCTCGAATCTTGTATACCTAACTTTACAAACGTATATGTTTTTTTAGAACTCAACTATTATTATAGTTTCTCTGTGCCTAAACAGAGTGCAGAGAGATTCTAGGTATCTATTTCACAGATCTCTGAGACTTAAGAATACTATTTAATCAATTATTTAAACTGATATAACACCTTTCGTGTAGTAGAAGTAGTAGTAAAAAACTTTTTTTTTATTAGGTAATAAAATTTCATATTTCGTGGTACGCCAATTTTGCTACGCATTGTTGCTAAGATTATTACTTAGATATGCGTTGTTTCGTAGTATTTTCGATCTTTTCAGTTTTTGTAAATTAACTAATAGATGAGACAATTTTCTAAAACTATGGTCAGAGATGTCAGATCAAAATCAGCAAAGCACAATTTCTATACTAGGTAGAGTTTGTAGCTATTTTAATAAACGCAATGAAATAAATTATCACAATATAATAGTAATGAGATAATAATGGATAAAAACGAGAGCTATAAAATGAATTGAATTCCAAAAGCATAAAGAAATCATCGTAGACGTCAGTTAGCATATCAAATTCGGAAAAGCACTGTTTATATACTAGGTAGAGTTTGTAGCTATTTTAATAAACGCAATGAAATGAATTATCACAATATAATAGTAATGAGATAATAATGGATAAAAAACGAGAGCTATAAAATGAATTGAATTCCAAAAGCATAAAGAAATCATCGTAGACGTCAGTTAGCATATCAAATTCGGTAAAGCACTATTTATATACTAGGTAGAGTTTGCAGCTATTTGAATAAACGCAATAAAATGAATTATCACATAATAGTAATAAGATAATAATGGATTTTTAAAAACGAGAGCTGCAAAATGAATTAATTTCCAAAAGCAAAAAGAAATCATCGGCCTAGATCGAAAATAATCATAATATAAAACTTGTTATAGTTCGCTTTAAAAAAATAAACTAATTTACATTTTATATTGTTAAACGAGATATTCATGATATTCTTTACTAGCAGGTTCACGCAGTTTCGCCTGCGTAACTTGGCTTCTACTGCATAGATTTTGATGAAACAAAGCCTATGTCACACAAGGATAATGTAGCATTCTAAAGATGAAAGAATTTTTGAAATCGGTCCAGCCGTTTCGGAGCCTATTCATTTCAAACAAACAAACAAAAAATTTAATCTTTCCTCTCTATTATATTAGTATAGATAATTGGAAGATAGAATACTCCTATAGTGTACTCTCTGTCTATATTTTCGTTTGAGGTCGGCTTTTGGCTAGTCGTAGGTGTCCTGGTTGCACCGCTTCGGATATCGTTGTGCTTCGCTTTTTAGTGATGACCCATGTAACCCTTGCTCGCTTCTTACAAACTGCCTGGCTTTGAGGTAGATGGTCTATTCTACATTGGAGACTCAGACCAATACTGACAGATTCTGCCTAACTCTGCATACTAGGCGTACTAGGCTGAAGACAATCTATCTACCACATAAGAAACTCCAAGGCGTGCAAATATGTTTATTTGTATATTTAGGTCAAATTACATAGACCATGGTTAGGACGAGACTACATTGGCGAGCGGCAACTTTTGACAGCAGAAGCTATTGACAGATGGACTTGTCAAATCTCAGTATTATTCAAGCACTCTGAACACAATACACAAGATTTACAATAGCCGTTTACTCGAAAGCATTTTACATAGCGACAAACACGGCGTTCCTATTTAGATTCTAAAATGGCAGTGTTGTTAGCCTAAATTTAAGGATTGGGTTTGTTAAGTTTCTTGCGGAAGGTAACTGTTTATTCCCTTTGGCGAGGACTAGATAGTGGAAAACACCAACATAATATAAATGATTATATTTAAACTAATCTGCTTCCAAAATACTATCTGTGATGTGTACAATAATAAAGAATATGTAGAGTTTTACTAGTTCAATCCAGAAAATATTATTTCTCTAACGTAGAACATACATAGACAATTTGTAACACAATAAAAATCTCTAATGGAATTTTAGAATTGGATGTGAGTCCTAACGCGTATTTAATAAAATGACCATCAGAATAATTTAAAATCAATTATGACATAAGAAAAATAGATCTTTATCAAGAACTCATGTAATGTCTATTGAGTGAAATATTTTATTTAACCATCTTTTTCAGGTATATACTATGATGCAAATGAAATATTTATCAAGTTTCATGAATAGTTCAAATTGTTATGTAGCTTATGTTTACTCATTGTAATGATCAAGAGGTGTTTTAATCATGAAGCTGTATTACTACTAGATATTAAACCCCTAGCAAAGACCTGATATCATTTCCAAATATTGCTAACTCACTCTAATGTACTGACCTCTCTTTTTGAGATTGTTGGTTTTTTAATTTGTTCCTTTCTGGGACAGGCTGAGACCATACTGCCACGTCTTTCATATTAATAAATTATTTTTCTTGTTATTTATTTCCAATTATCTTCTTCAGTTTTTTATATTATTGTCATAAGTCTTTATAAAATGTCATCTGCCATCTGGGCCTTGAGTAAAACGGTGTCCACAGGCTAATACTCGAGCTTTTTTAGTGAGATTTGGTGGCAACGAAGAAATACACGATACCCTAATTTGTATATAAATAATTCCTTTGTGCATTTTAACTGAACAAAATTGAACCTATTGCCACCTAAATTAACTAATTTTACTCACAATGTACACGAAGTTCAATAATTATGAAAAAACTACGAAAATCTTCTTTCACAATGGCGCCAAAACCTCTCTTTTTGAGAGTCTTGTGATGTTTATTAACAAAGTCAAAACAAAAGAGAGAGTGAGTCAGCAAATTGTTGAAATGACATTAGGTATTTGTAAGGAGTACATGGTTCATAGGAAGAAGTACTTAACTAAATATTTCGAGAAAGACAACATTGTTCCAAATGCATTTAGAGTAATTAGAGCTGTTCTCAATTGATTTAATAAACAAAAATTCAAATGAAATAGTAAAAGGTTACGTAAAATTATTAAATTAAAGAAAAATTACAAAATTAAGTTATATGAAAAGCTGTAAAATAATTAAGAGTTTTTAAATTAACACAACAACACGCATAACAGCAATCGAGGCCAAAAGCAAAATACTCACAGGCCCAAGTAATATTGCTGAAGCATTAAATAAATGTATCTTTCACACCTAGCTTCCTAAAAAAATCCAAATAAGTCTATGTTTCAGTTACCAAATAACAATTCTATTTCTAATTCTGTATTTTTACTACCTTGTACCCCTGCTGTGATATAATATTATTCAATCCTTAAGCAATATAGAACATAGAGGATATGATTATTTTCAACAATTACTTGAATGTGCAAGTAAAATACGTATATATTTTTATTTTTTACGCCTTTGTTGATTTATGTATTAATAGTGGAAAATTTACAGGTGAAATTTAAATTTGAATAATTAAATCAACCAGAATGCATAAAAATAAAGATCTTAAATAATAGTAATTTTGGGGTTGTAACATAAATAGGGTATTTTAAATAACGCATGTAAAACATTGTACATAATCATTATACTAATGACAGTTTTATTCAAAAATATGAAAGATTTTTGTAAAAAAGTCTTTTATGAAAAAACTTAAAAACGTTCGGTTCATAAACAACGGAGAAATCAACTGACATACATAAAAAAGTAGGTATAGATATCAAATATATAAACTCCTCTTTTAAAGCTAGTTTAAATATTTAATAATTTGGATATAAGGATTCTGGTTTAAGTTTTTTAAATGAGATTGAAGCTTTCGATAATATGAATCAAATATATGGGTGGAATGCTTTTTGACTTAATTGAATCTTATTTAAGTAATTTGTCTCAAGTAACTGTTATTGCAAAAATTGTTACTATCAATTATGACAATGGACAAATTAAAACCTTTTTACTTGTTCTCTATTAAATGGTATCCCTCAAGGAAGCGTACTAGAGCTATTGCTATTTCTGATTTGTATGAACGATTCGATTCGACGTATCTTAAGATATAATTTATTAATTGCTGACTATATTTTACTGCGTTTTTTTAATTTTGAGAGTACTGCTAATATAACAAAGGAAAGTTACATGAATGAATTAAAAATTGGCAATGAAATTGTTACAAAATACTAAGTTATTGCAAAATAACAATATTGAACCACTGAATTTTCGCAACAAATCACTTGAATTTTGTTATAATTAATATTAATTGTAATGGTAATAATATTTGGAAATAAAATTTTGATTTTTGTGCTTAGAACCTGAATTGGAAGTGCCAAAAAATGTATATAAAATAAATAAATTTGCTTTTGTATTACAAATAACTAAGAGGGATGGAAATCATTGAAAAGTACTCAATACCTATTATGCTTTTATTCGTGTCATTATTACGATACGGGATTATATTCTTGGGTAACTCTATAATGTAGGACTTGAATCCGAAACATTAAATGGTGTATCTGTGTCATTTTTCTCTTTAAACTATTAGAAAATTTCAAACCAGATCACAATAAACGTCAAAATTTAAACGTGAGTGTCTTTTTTATGAGAAACGAATTTACATTTATAAAGCTTCAATATTTGTAAAATTATTCAAGATATGTATATAGATCTGGGAGATCACAAAACTCTAATAAAGTATGATTTTAGCACTCACATATCAAAGTGGTCGATAAGACATTTGAAAATATACCACAAATTATTTATAAACGATTACCTCTTTCTTTCCTTAATACAGATAGTACTGAACAATTAAAAAATGTAATAAGATTATATGAAGAATTAAACACACTTTTCACAGTTGAGTCATTTACAATTCAAGGGTATTTAATTTGTAAAAAAATTATCACACAATTATAATTTGTTTTAATTGAATACTAATCTAAATTTAGATGAGGAACTATATGTTTTTAATGCAAATAATTGAATGTTTGTTATTAATACTAGATTATGCGAATGTAATTAAATAAATGTAAATATAATGAAAGATATTTAATTAAGTTATAACATAGAGAACAAGCACGAAGTTCCTGATAGATATAAGTTATAACCATCACCTTTTGACCAGTTATAATTACTGGTGCATCGCTTTATGACTGCGTGTGCAACATTTTGGCTACTTTAACCTCTAGCACGAAATTTGACAGTGGTGAGCACTGAGACTGTGACAGCAAATTTGAGGTGGTCGCGGTGGTACTAAGTAAGGCGATCGAAGCGTGAACTCTAGTATTAACTGATTGCAACAATGGAATAGTATATTAAACTAAACCAGCACCAGAGGCGACGTTGTCTTCATATCTCAAAGCTGGTGGAAGAAAAGTAACATTTCAAATTCTTCTTTTGTACACACAGTAATTTATTTATTTACAATCATGTTGAAATAAATAAGTTTATGTCACTTTTTAATATAATATATGACTTAATTATTGGTTTTCCTTGTGTTGGACCGGGTGTTCTTTGTTGACAAGACAATGTTAACTGTCTAATTGCTCGTAAAAAGCAAAATAACTCATTACTAACAAGAGAAATGGTAAAGTGCTGTAACAGGCCGGGTTGGGAACCCCCGCCTTATCTTTTCTTATCGCCACAATGAATATGTCATGTTCTAGTTCCGAGGGTAGGTAGATATAGACTTCTTATTTTTTTAATGTTATTGGAAGGCAAACAAGCAGA
>NJDC01012747.1:0-27973 GCA_002245475.1 Calephelis virginiensis | reverse complement strand
TGAAGTCTTACGTATTAAATCATACATTTATTGACAAATATAAAGGAAGCTAGCGTCAACTAGAAAACTTACAAAAATTGGTATTTCACTAAAGTAAAAAAATTGTTACGCTATGTTTTGATTAATAAAAATACATAGAAATACATACATATATTTATTAAAAGTCATAAAACAAAATTTCTTCTACTACCAAATCTAAACTAGAACTTAGCGTCTATCCAATCCTAGCAACATTATTAAAGCGAATGTTTGTAAGAGTAGATGGAAGTTACTCTTTCATGCAAAAGCTACTGAATTGATTTAAATGAAACTTTATAGGCATATAGTTTATACACTAGAATAATATATAGGCTACAATTCATAAGAACAATATACTTCCCCGTGTTGGTCCAGGCTCCTTTGAAGAATAGACCATCTGCCTTCCTGCCAGGCAGCTCGTAAAAGGCGAGCAAAGGCTCACATCTGACTAGGTGGTAGAGTTTTGCAGCGACTCACCCGGATTGGTACCACCGCCTTGCCTATTCCTGCCGCCATAACGTCATGACGTGTTCCAGTTCGGAGGGTAAGGTAGCCGGTAAACTTACTTTTGCTCAAGGCCTAACATCCCGGCCTCAGGTTGACAACGCACCATTGCCGCCTTTGGTGTCTCTAGGCGGCGGAAATTTCTTACCATCAGGAAATCCGTCTGCTTGTTTGCCTTCCAGTATCATAAAAAAAACTTAATCACGCGGATAGAGGTACAAGGGAAAGCTAGTATAATAACAGGTATCCCTGGGCAATTTGCATACACTGATCTATCATATAGCCAACATATATTAGCATAGCCAAGGATATCAACACGTAGAATTACTTAATTACATACCAGAGTAAATTTAGTAAGCACTCAGAAATATAGACTTAAATGTTCATTACACAAATGCCTTACCTATCAGCAAGCATCCGCAGCCAAGTAAAGAGGTTAATCGGTGGCGTTAAGCGTATACTTTAACCTCTCAACCAGCGTCCAAAGTTATACAAGTTGACATAGATGAGATTAAACTAAAATACAATCAAATTTAAACTGCTTTAGTATTTAAAAATATTTAAAAAGGATTAGTAGGTATTTTGAAGATCATAATTTTTAATAAATCTAAAACTTATGTTTGTCAATACTTAAATCGATCTTAAAAATAAATTATTAATTAAACTATAAATTATCATGCGACATGCATTTAAAAACTAAGTTGTGATAGTAATTTACACGCTATTTTTTACCAAGTTACAATTTTTATCGTGTTTCTTTTTTTTATACTCATCTTGTGATATTCGTGAAAATATAGAAACATTAAACTAAAATTAAAAAAAATCAAAAACCCTTGACAAAACCTACATGACGTGAATTATCTAAGAGCCATCCTGATCACATTTGGTTTCAAACAAAAATCCGTATCGAAATTGGTCTACCTGTTTAATACTAATGATGCCACCGATATACACGTTAAACTTATAAAAATAAACTAATCAAAGACTACGAGAACATAAAGAAGAATTAAAATTGTAATATATTCTGTACTGTTATACTTAACAACAAAGTAATTTTACGTTAATTTTTTCCAAGTTAAAACATATGTCTGTGACTGTACATTACCCACTCATCTTGTTTATTATGGTTTACTTTGTCGCAGAGACAAATGGCATTATAGAAGCTTTCTATTGAGCTTGTAAATACGAAATACAATGTCTGTAATGTTTTCTTAAGTATTCTTTAACATAAACATCGAAATAAACTAAGTTAAAATGGTGTTTACGAGGTAAATTTAGATTATAAAAGATAAGTTCTGTGTTTTATATAACAGTGATTTGGTGTGTGAATATATTACATTGTGTAGCTTACATTTATGATAGTAATCTAACTGCAGTAAAACTACAAAAAAACCGACTTCTATTTCTATGAGTATACTAAGTAAAAATTAAGTAGTTTCCTTGATTCCCCTGGGATTTCATCATTAAATTCTGATTTAGTGGTAGCTTAGAACCAGGAGACGGACATAAGATACTTTTCTTCAAGTTCGACTGTCAGAAAACTAGGAAAATCAACATTTTCATTTTTCATTTGCAAACTGAACAACTAGATTATGATAAAAATATGTTTTAACGAAATCCAAAAAACGAGAAGGTATTCGATTTAATGTTTTTTTATAACTCTCTTGCTTGGCCATTTTTATGATTCTTTTTTAGGACGAGGGCCCGCGTTGGTCCGGGTTCCTTTGCAATCTGCAACTATTTGACTTCCTGCCAGACAGCTCGTAAAAGGAGAAAATAGATTTACCGTCACTAACACCGTGACATCCTACTAGGTGGTAATAGTACTATTTGGCTAATTTTGGTTTTGAATTATTTGTGAAAGTCCAGGAAAGATTAAAAGATAACAAAAAAACAGAGGAAACTAGGAAAACAACAATTTAAGTCCCGTGTTGGGCCGGGCTCCTTTCAAGAATAGACCATCTGCCTTCCTGCCAGGCAGCTCGTAAAAGGCGAGCATAGGCTTACCGTCACTAACACCGTGACGTCTGACTAGGTGGTATAGTTTCGCAGCGGCTCATCCGGATTGGAACCACCATCTTACCTATTCCTGCCGCCATAACGTCATGACGTGTTTCATTTTGGAGGGTAAGGTAGCCGATAAACTTACTTTAGCTCGAGGTGTAACATCCCGGCCTCAGGTTGGCAACGCACCATTACCACCTTTGGAGTATCTAGGCGGCGTGTATTTCTTACATTCAGGAAATCAGTCTGCTTGTTTGCCATCTAATATCATAAAAAAAGGTTATCCCATACACAAACAGAATTGATAGAACGAAGTTCGCCGGAGACAGCTAGTTTACTTATAGGTGTCATCCAGTTAACAGATGTATAAAATATTAAAATTATGATCGATTTCTCTTTGTCTTTTGAGTTAGCAATGATATAAATTGATACTAAAATAAAACTCTAACCATCAAATAGCTTCTTAAGTTAGAAACTCTATCATTTTTTATGGTCTGATTTAATATTTTAGGATCTGATGTCATACTAAAGTTATTCTAGCCTACCCATGAACCTAATAATATAATAAATGCAAATGTAAATTTGTTTGTTACACTTTCAAGTGGAAACTTCTTAATCAGTTATCATGACTTATGGTCGCCCGTTGGTCGAAGTTCGACCATAATAAATTTTAATATCTTGTTTATAAGAACGCCATCTTCATTTCTCAAGACCAACTACTTTGTTTCCAAACTTTTTAGTGCGCCATCTGTGATCTTTTATCGTTATCATCAGTACATTTGTTTGTGTGTGTCAAATGCATGGTAGTGAAGGTAATGTTTTATTTATTGATTTAATGTACTTTACAAGCATTATTATTGCAAAATATTAGCGTTCTGCACTTCTCCTACACATAAACTATAAGTGTACCAAATTTGATACTCGTGCATCAGCGCAATTTTTGTAAAAAGGGGCCCAAAGTTTTGGCATCTCGTATTAATATATAGATACTCTGTACACATGCTTTTGGAGGAGTAGTAGTAAAAGTAACTTTTTTGTTCTGTAAAGGATACACAACCTAATATGAGGGTGAGTAATCCTACTAATATTATATTAAAGTTTGTGTGTGTTTGTATGGATGTTTGTTAGTCTTTCACGTTTGAATGGCAGAACGGATTTGTCTGAAATTTGGAACACAGACAGATTGTGACCTGCATTAACATATAAGTAAGCTTCACGCCCATATCCCCAAAGAGTTAGGCAGGGGCACAACCAGGGCAACCACGACTAGCCGAAGACACTAAGTCCCACAATGTGATCGTTGGCAAGCCTATCGCCAACCGCCAATCCCGAGCAACTTCTTTTTAGAAAATTGGAAATACCACATTTTCTTGTTTGCCCAACCCGGGATTCGAACCCTCATGAAGTCAAGTCATCCACTTGGACCGCTAGACCACAGAGGCGATTAACATATAGGCTACTTTTAATCCCGATCGCAAAACTGGTTCTTGTGAAAACGCAGGCGAAGCTGCAGGCGATAGTTAGTTAGTAGTAATATAGATTTTAAAAAGGGATTTTTACCATTTTTTTTTTGTATTAGTAGCTTGTAGTCCGAATCAATATTTAGGATGCATGAAAATCTTTTGAACTACGAAAAATCTGCTTTCGTGAATATGATTAAAATCTCGTTAACATGTTTACGAAGTTTTTTTTTATGATATTGGAAGGCAAACAAGCAGACGGATTGGTCCGGGCTCCTCTGCACAATAGACCATCTGCCTTCCTGCCAGGCAGCTCGTAAAAGGCGAGCATAGACCGTCACTAACACCGTGACATCTGACTAGGTGGTAGAGTTTCGCAGCGACTCACCCGGATTGATACCACCGCCTTATATATTTCTGCTGCCATAACGTCATGACGTGTTCCGGTTTGGAGGGTAAGATAGCTGGTAAATTTATTTTGCTCGAGGACCGAGGTCTAACATACCGGCCTCAGGTTGGCAACGCACCATTACCACCTTTGGTGTCTCTAGGCGGCGTGAATTCTTACCATCAGGAAATCCGTTTGTTTGTTTGCTTTCCAAAATCATAAAAAAATGTAGTAATAGTGAAGAGTAATTCCCAACACTATTTGTGAGACCTTATGTTATTTGTTTCAGGACAAAATGCAAAAGTTACTATCAGCGTTGGCAGTCCTTGCTGTCTTATCAGCAGTGGAATGTGAGTATTTTCCCTGACTTTCTTACTGCAACGTTAGAATAAGCTACTCAGCTCATTTTGGAGACAATCTTTGTAATATTTTGCAGTTCATAGAATACGAACTAAATTTAGCTGAAACCGACACTTTGTTTTTTTTTATTGTTTTTTTTATTGTTTTTTTTTTGAGGATATAACTACGAAATAGTATTTATATGAAGAGGAAGAGCCCAAAGCGTATCTATACACATAAAAATGACTCCCCTTTTCGCGTGGTCATCGTATCACGTTTGAACGAATAGGCCGACTTTGCTAATTATTTTTGTTGCATTAGTTATTATTAGGAGAAGGTTCTTATTAATAAATTTGGAAAGTTGCACAATGGAAAAAAAGAATGCCTTAATCCATAAAAACTTTAAGTAGCTGTCAATGTCAAGCGGTACGAAGCACGCCGGATAGGCAAGTTTTTAATAAATTACTGTAATTTATTATATTTTTTTAAAAATAGTGTAGTATTATTTGGCTATTAGGGTAAAAACCAAATAAAAATATTTTATTTAAAAAAATATTTTAGTTTTTATTTTGGCACTCGATACTTTCTGCCTACCACGTAAGGGACTTGGCGTGAAGATATGTGTGTTTGTATGTATGTATGTAAAAATATTTTTTGATCATTAAGAACTTGGAGAAGCATATATATTAGACATAATAAAAGTTCATATTGAGAAAGAAAGCACATCTAAAATTTAGTTTATGATATTGCACCGATGTTACTCAATACGTAAACGAAATTAAATTAAATTACGAAAAAACCGCATCATTTTTTTCTCTCAATGGCGCCAAAAACCACGTGTAAACTTATCCATGAAGGGTGGAAAATCATATTCGTTAAAACTTCTTAATATCGATTCCAAATAAGTTCGAAATTTAATAAGTTTTTCCGCCTCACTCACGAACGAATTTATTCAGGAATACAATCATTATTCATGTAATAAATGCCTTAGGTTCGAAATTCTTGTTCCCCTTTTATTCGTTTTTGATAACTTTTCGAAAAGTTTACGGATAATATGTTCTATGTTCCATGTTTCTAAAATCTACGTGTTTTTATTATACGAAAGTAAATTTATTTTTCTCTTGATTATCGTGTCACATGTGAACTCATAACATATTTCGACATTTTAATAAACTACCACCGGATCGGAATCGCAGCCATACACTGAGAAAATCCGGCGAAAAAATCTCAGCGGGCTTGTCTTTTTCAATAGTAATAGTTACATTATAAACTAGATATAAATACAAATTACAATCTAATTTTAACTTCATTAAAACGTAACAAAGTACAATAAATCACATTACAAATTGCAGTGGGAGATTGAAACCTCTATCCATGTTCGTCTTCCAAATATTCTACCTAATAATACCCTTTCTTAGATAATATTGCTTTAATACCTTTTTTAAAACTTATTCAAAGGTAGATCTCTAATACCAATGGCAGCTTATTATAGAAACGTATACATTGACCCAAAGCCTATGGCCTATGTTCAGCAGTGGACGTCCTATGGCTGAAATGATACATTGACCCAAAACCGTATTATTCTCGAAAACTATGAATGTCACTTTTGATCTAAAAATGTGTTTCTCTTAGTTACCATTTTAGAGGCGCTGTTTAAAGTTTTTAATAATGTACAGAGACGGTAGCGAGTATAGTAAATTTGACAAGCCATAAACTTATGGTAAGGGCTCTGTTGTAAAATTACTCACGATTTCGATCTAAGGGAGTTTTGGCGCCATCGAGAGAAAAGACGGTCGAAGTTTTTTCATAATTATTGAATTTCCTGTTGATATTGAGTGAAATTAGTAAATTTTGGTGGCATTTTGTACAATTTTGTTCAGTGAAAGTGCACAAATGAAATAATAATTATAAAATTAGCGTAGCGTGTATTTCCTCGTTGCCGCCAAATCTCATTACATGAGCTTGAGTTATGAGGCCGCCGCTTTACCCAAGAGCCTGACATGACTTACTGACGACTAATATGACTGATGGCTAATTATAATTGATTAAAATGGATTTAAATTTGATGCAAATTTCTACTTTACTAATGGCAAAATAATAATGTATATGCCAAAACCTAAAGGAAGAAAGAAAAAAAAACATTTCATTTAGGGTATTTTCGCTTTAACATTTAAATTTTTAACATTTCGCATTAAAAGATTTCGTAACAACCCTCTTGATTTAATGGAGTGTAGGTATTTTGACAACTGGGGTTATTTGCCATTCTGTTTCATATATATACTGTGGCGCTGATTTCGCGGCACAGCAGTCTTCTACCTGGTTATGACTGAGTTCACTACTAATCCACTTTTATTGCAGCGGACAGCAGAGCGCGTATAGTGTGCTACTTCAGCAACTGGGCGGTATACCGGCCAGGAGTCGGGCGGTATGGGATAGAAGATATCCCGGTAGACCTCTGCACACACATCATCTATTCTTTCATTGGCGTCACTGAGAAAACCAACGAAGTCCTCATCATTGATCCTGAGGTAATCAGAATCGTTTACATTTTTTTTATGTCTACCATTCATTACACTTTTTTATAATTAAAGCGCAGTAAAACTCCGAAATACCTAATTCGAATTACATAAGTAAGTCATCAAAATAGCAAAAAACTAAGTACTTTCATAGATTCTGCAAACAAGCAGACATATTGCCTGATGGTAAATTCAAATTCAAATTCAAAATAGCTGTTATTACGTAGATCTATATATAGATTCTTGTAACGCGTCTATATAATTCTAAAAACTACCACCGGATCGGAACGCGGCCACTCACTGAGAAGATCCGGCGAAAGAAACTCAGCGGGCTTGTCTTTTTTTTTTTAAAATTACATCGCCTAGAGATACCAATGGTGGAAATGGTGCCTTGCCAACCTGAGGCGGGGATGTTAAGTCTCGAGCAAAAGCAAGTTTATTGGCTACCTTATCCTCTGAACCAGAAAACATCAACGACAAGCGCTGACGTTATGGCGGAAGGAATAAGTAAGGCGGTGATACTAATCCGAGCGAGTCACTGCAAAACTCTACCACCTAGTCAAATGTCACGGTGTTAGTGACGCTAAGCCTATGCTCGCCTTTTATGAGTTGCCTGACAGGAAGGCAGATTGTCTATTCTGCAAAGGAGCCCGGACAGACAGAGAGAAAAAAATACCTAGGATTTACCTAGGATTCCATCATCAGATTAAAACTTCTCCTCTCGCCTCTGTGCTTTAGCGGTTCAGTTGTTGGACTTGACTGCATGAGGTCCCGAGCTCGAATCCCGGGTCGGGCAACAAAAAGAACATTGGGTTTTTCCAATTTTCTAAATAAAACAATGTTGCTCGGGATTGGAAATGTGCCCGGTTGGCGATAGGCTTGCCACCTATCACATTGTGGGACTTAGTGTCTTCGGCTAGTAGTGGGTGCGCTGGTAACTTTTCGGGGATATGGGCGTGAAGATGCTTTTTTTTAGATTAAAACTTACTGGCAATAGACTCACCTCGGAAGTAAGTTATTTTAAAGAAAAAAGTATCTTCACGCCCATATCCCCGAAGAAGTAGGCGGCGGCACAACATATAAAAAAGAATTTTCAAAATTATCATTAATTATTAATTGATTAATATTATTAATTAATGGCTAGAACTAACGTAGCGGTACTCGAAATAGTTTAATTAGTCCCCATATTAAAAACTCAAAAAGCAGATACTGAATAACAAATCGGGTCATTCGCAGAACTCCACAACTAAATTTATCCATTCGAAACACTTCACAACAATGTCTACGTTAAAATATTTTCGAGTTCTAAAACTTTGTTTTTAATAGTTGGAGGGTTTTGTTGGGCTTCCCTTTGTGGTTGAAGTTCATGGGGGCGCTAGAGGGTAAAGGGGGTTTAAAATACGCTGTAATGGAGTCGCCTCTGTGGTCTAGCGGTCCAGGTTCATACTTGACTTCATGAATTCGATATCCGGGTAGGGAGACAAAAAAATGTAGTTTTCCCAATTTCCTAATAAAAAATAATGTTGCTCGGAATTGGATATGTGTCCGGTTGGCGACAGGTTTGCCACCTATCACATTGTAGGACTTATTTTCTTTGGCTAGTCGTGGATACCCTACTTGTGCCTCTGACTATTCTTCAGAGATGTAGACGTGCAAATAATAATGTGTGAAAAAAACTTACAAATTTGCATAGAATAAAGAATAAGGAAAAAAAGACAGCTCGCTGAGTTTCTTGCTGGGTCTTCTCAGTGTGTGGCCGCGTTCCGATCCGGTGGTAGTTTTAGTATTACATAGACTCGTCACAAGTTCCTCCTTAAGGTGAATGTGAATAAAAATATTTCTATTCTATTCTATAATACTTTTTTTGCAGACACTTTATTTAATATGCATTGCCTATAGACATTAGGGTTGGTAGCAAAATAAACAAATAAAAAATAATAATATTAAAATTGCGGTGTTTAGGTTCTGGAAATAATTAATTAATTCCACTTTTAGGTACTGTCACCAAGCAATAAATATTATTATATTTTAGCCAACCGGTTTCGCTATTTAAACATCATCAGCGCTATAAAAACTGAAGTTATGTTACCATACGAATTAATTGTTATCCTAAAACTGACGGTACTTAAATCAAAAATAAAAAAAATACCAAAAAATTTAGAAATTTTCATTATCAGATCGAAATCCGATAGTGGCGAGCACTGATGTTATGACAGTAGGAATATCAGATAATAATCCTCCAAACGACACAGAATGTGACAAGCCTAACTGACGTTCCCAACACCCACCTCAGCTACCAGAACGCGAATATAGGAAGAGTTTGGGAAACAATATAAACATGTAAAGAACGTGACAATTTATATTGTTTCCCGAGCTCTTTCGTGTTCTGGTCACGGAGGTGGGTGGTGGGAACGTCAGTTAGGCTTGTCACATTCTGTGTAGTTTGGAGGATTATTTGCCACAACAGTTACACTGCTTACGCGGAATTAGCAAAATAAAGGCTTATTTTACATCTGTTATAATGGATTTTCGCAAAGTAACGTCTGATTCAATAAAATAGAAAAAAAAGGAGGAATATGTAAGATGGCACAATAAATATTGAATTGGTAGTTTTTATGACTTTCCTTGTTATTCCTTCCTTATTAGTACAAGATTTTAGGTCTTTATGAAATGACCCTTATTTTTATTAATTTCATAATTTTGGGAAATTTAACCAATAATATTTCTAACAATTCGAATAAGATGTAAGTTTATATTATAGGTCACTTACACCGTGACGTCCACTGTTTGAGAATTTAACTCTTTTATGAATATGCGTTGTAATAAGTAGATATTCCATGTGTTGGTCCGGACTTCTTTACAGAATAGGTTACAGTTTTTTTGCCAGTCAGCTCGTAGAAAGCGAGCATAGGCGCACTAGCACCTTGACATTTAGGATATCGATGCTAAGGTAGGCGGTTAACTTACTTTTGCTCGAGGCCTAACATCCCGGCCTCAGGTTGGCAATGCACTATTATCCCCTTTGGTGTCTCTAGGCGATGGGAATTTCTTACCATGAAGAAATCCGTCTGCTTGCTTGCTTTCCAAAATCAGAAAAAAAGATATACCTATGATTTTGTGAATACGCTTATTGCTATCACCGCCTTATCTATTTTTCCGTAATACGTTAGTGCCTATCCCTATCGTGATCCAGTTGAAAGAGAAAGGTAGCCACTATACTTACTCACGAAGGACGTTATAGACAATGGCTTTAGGTACTGATAATTCGTCTAGTTGTTCACTTCCATTGAAAAAATATCTGCGTTACCGATTTTACTGCATCATAACTTTGTTGTAGCTGGACGTGGATCAGAATGGTTTCCGCAACTTCACGGCGCTGCGGGCGAAGCACCCGGCGGTTAAATTCATGGTAGCTGTCGGCGGCTGGGCGGAAGGTGGCTCGAAATACTCTCAAATGGTCGCCCAGAAGTCCACCAGGATGACCTTCGTGAGGAGCGTTGTTGGTGAGTTTTATTGATTATTATCCGCGGCTTTATTATTAATAACTCTTTATTGTACACAACTGATAGAAAGAAAGAAAGAAAAAAACATTTATTTGCGGAATATGAGTGTTACAAAGATGTTACAAAATTATTTAGGCGTTTCTACTAATTCTACCATCTTGTGGTTTGCAAATATTTTAATAGCTATTAATTAGATAAGTTATTTTAACTACTTACTTACTATTTAAACACTGTTTATTGTATTGATTAAATGATAAAAAACTCCTTCCAGCCAAGCCGTGAAAGGAAAGTTTTAATGAAATAAGTAGACCTGGTGTGCAGATAAATAAACTGCTAAATATTTACTATTTAAAAAAAAACACATTAAAATATAAAAAATAATAAAACAATAAAACAAAACTAAACATAAAGTAAATTTATATTAACGCATTATGATTATATACTATGATAAGGAAATGTTCCTTTAGCTGTTTCTTGAAAGAATCAAGAGTTTCACAGCCACGATTTTCTTGAGGTAAAAAGTTCCACAACCTTATAGCAGGAACTGTAAATGAATGAGATTATGCAGCAGAATGACTTGAAGGATATCGCAACAGAGTACGTACATTTGAACGACAAGGCGAATCAGAAGAATGTCAGAAATTAAATGAGTTAAATTTAAAAGCAAACAAAGAATCTGAAACTGTCTAAGTTGTCTAATCGGAAGCCATTTAAGTTTAGCCAAATGAAACTTATTAGAAGCTATATTTTAATGTTAAAATCAGAGGGAAATCTGTAGCATTTATCTGTTTCTGTGATAAGTTTCATCAAAACCCATTCAGCTGTTCTTAATCATCTGTTTAGATTCTATTCGTAATATGGCTAATATTAGATGTATTCTTTTGTGTTTTTTTCAATCCAGGGATATGGTTATAGAGTAAATGGGCCTACAATACCTTATTTGTTTTTTGTAATAGTATAAATCATGTCAGGTATATCATAACTTTAATACTATCATTACGCTGCATACATTTAAGTTTTTTTATTTTATCAGTTTACACAACGCAAAGGAAAGTAATGTGTTTACCAGAATATACATTGTTACATGTTATATTATAGATGAATACGATTTTACTTCAAACATTTAAATAAATTTCAGTGAATTTTATCATTAAAATAGATTAATCAAAAAGGACAGGTTACGTTACATCTGGATATATCAACAGGTTCATGAGAGATATAATGTGTATGTATTGACAGAGGATTCATAACATGCATAGACATACAGAGTCTATAAATACACACTATATAACTCGAATATTGATTATCCTGTCTCCTGACGTCTCTATTAAGGTCGAATGTTACCTAACCTTTTCCCTTTAACATTGTTTTGACACAAACGTCATGTAAAGATTTCATTTGTGTTCTTTGGTTAATAAATTACAATGATATAACATTCCTTTAAAATGATACAGGGATGTAAAATCCCCACTACCTATTTTTTTTATGATATTGAAAGGCAAATAAGCAGACGGATTTCCTGATGGAAAGAAATTCACGCCGCCTAGAGACACTAAAGGTGGTAATGGTGCGTTGCCAACCTGAGGCCGGGATGTTAGGCCTCGAGCAAAAGTAAGTTTACCGGCTACCTTACCCTCCAAACCAGAAACGTCATGACGTTATGGCGGCAGGAATAGGTAAGGCGGTGGTACCAATCCGGGTGAGTCGCTGCGAAACTCTTACACCTAGTCAGATGTCACGGTGTTAGTGACGGTAAGCCTGTGCTCGCCTTTTACAAGCTGCCTTGCAGGAAGGCAGATGGTCTATTCTGCAAAGGAGCCCGGACCAACACGGGGAAAAACCACCTATTAGTTAAACGTTCTAGTAATTTATATATTTATGTGAGAAGTCAGCGACTAAACAAACACATGGCTCTTCTGGTGGTAGCCTACGACCGTATCCTGTACGCATCATAGATGTTACAGGCATAGATCCTGAGGCCAGGATGAAAGGCCGTCTACTAGCTACCCTACCCATCAAATCGGAACATGATACTGTCATTATGGTAGCAGGAATAGGTAAGGCAGTGGATCCCTACCCGGGCAAGTTGCTGCACAACGCTTTACCACAATGGGCTTGGTGGTAATGATCTATATTTAACCTATGCTCATCTCTAAGGAGCTGTCTGGCAGAGAGGCAGATGGTCTCTTCTTCTCAGTGAACTCAGACCAACACGGGCCAACAATATTACCTGATATTACAAAGTCCTGAACATCTACTACGGATAGTTACCGCCTTTGCTACTTCTGTTGTCGTAACGTTAGTGTTCGGCATTATCGTGTTCCGCTTCTAAGTTCATGGTAGTACAAAATTAACCAAGAGGCCTTGAGGCTGTTAATGCAGTGTTAACATCTCATGTATCTATAGGCGACAAGGGCGTGTATAGGTGTAGAAATTCTAGCTAAATAAACGTACCAATCCTAGGATTCCAATTTAGTTTTGCGTCGTAACTTTACCATACTATATTATTTTTTGATATAATAATAATAACTAGTGGTCGCCCATTGGTCGAAATTCGACCATAATAAATTTTAATATCTTGTTGATAAGAACGCTATCTTCATTTCTCAAGACCAACTACTTTGTTTCCAAACTTTTTAGCGCGCCATCTGTGATTTTTAACTGTGATGCCAAAACTTTGGATCCCTTT
Source organism: Calephelis virginiensis (assembly GCA_002245475.1). NCBI lineage: Eukaryota > Metazoa > Arthropoda > Insecta > Lepidoptera > Riodinidae > Calephelis > Calephelis virginiensis. Next base: position 14,552 of record NJDC01012747.1, on the reverse strand, counting down.
TTACGAAAATTACGCGGACGCAGGAGCATCAAATTTGGCACACTTATAGTTTGTGTGTAGGAGAAGTGCAGAACGCTAATATTTTTCAATAATAATGCTTTTATAGTATGGTGCACTAAAAAGTTTGGAAACAAAGTAGTTGGTCTTGAGGAAAGAAGATGGCGTTCTTATCAATAAGATAATACTATTTATTATAGTCGAATTTCGACCAATGGACGACCACTAGTTTTCATAAATAAACGACTTTTTCGCTAACTGCCCCCGTCAAAGTCGCAGGTACAGCTAGCTACAAAATGAAACAATACATTAACACAAAAAGAATGCAATCGAATTAAGAGCCTTTTAAAATTCGGTTAAAAAAGTGACATACCTACTCTGTAATCTGTTTAGGAATCATAATTTGTTTTTTACCTTACACAATACGTGCTACGCGAATGATACAATACGTGCGTTTTACTGGATTCATACATAAATGTAATTTGTTTTCTTGTAATTGCGTAATTTTTATATAGCTGCTACTTTTTAATATTCTTTTTAGAAGCGGTAATGTACACGCCTAATTCCACTCCAAATGCCTCATCTACTCGATTCTACATTTTTCTACTTTTGTTGTTTCATAATGAACTAACTAGTCCGCCAAATTTCGTTCTACCCATTCAGTTTTTTATGGGAAAAATTAAAACGTTGTCGCCTCTGTGGTGTAGTGGTTCAGGTGTTGGACTTGACTGCATGAGGTCTCGGGTTCGAATTCCGGGTCAAGGAACAAAAAGAAAATTTAAGTTTTCTTATAAAAACAAAAAATGTTGCTCGGAATTGGATATGTACCCGGTTGGCAAGAGGCTTGCCACCTATCACATTGTGGGACTTGGTATCTTCGGCTAGTCGGGAGTGGCCTGGTTGTGCCTCTGCCTACCTCTTCGAGGATATGGGCGTGAAGATTCTAGTATCCTCAAAGTGGAACGGACAACAAAAGCATGTAATTTGGCCTGACAAGCTTTGAATGCATTTTGTATGCTTGAGTTGAGTTTTTTAATTTTAGATGATAGAAAATAAACAGGTGACTGTAGTCGCCTATATACGTTATTGGTACGATCTTTGCCCCGAATTAAGCCACGTGTGTAAATCTACTAATTATCCTACCTTACAACGTGAAACATGACAGTGGCATTCATTAAAACAGAAGAGGCGGTTGCGCTAGTCTTATTTTGCTGTTCAGCATTCTACTACCTAGTTAGAATTGACTAAATTAGTGGCATCATTAATTAACATTAATAACTACAGAATCACCATCAGGCGATGGGGTCGTCTCTTCCTAACGCCAAATCTATCACTGAATTAAACCCTACAATTAAATGAACTATTAATAAAAGAATGAAACATTTATTTCTATCTGCTATAGTATAAGGAATACAAAACCCATTAGTAAGTATTTCCACGTAGTGTTGACTGCCGTAAATCACTTCTTCCGGGACTGGACCATTGTTTCCTTTCCTCCTTGCTACGCTTACATTTTAAACTACTTCAAATAAAACCACACAAAATTAAAATAAGAAGGTTACAGTTGGGTCAATTTAGTAGATCGCATTTGACAGTTCATCAAAATTTCAAATTTATTATAAATTTGACGAATAAGAACTAAGTATTTGATATGTTTCTTTTATTTAAAATTTTATGCAATTTGTTAATATATTCACAATAAATTTAAATGTTAATGTGGTTTGTACATACATACATATCATCACGCCAAGTTCCTTATGAATAATTCCTTAATAATATTTATTGTAATAATACTAACATAACGTACACATATTTATATTTTCACGTCAAGTCCGTTACGAAATAGGCAGAGAATTCCGAGTACCAAATGTCTTATACTCGCAGACCTAGCTTCCTCAACATTCATAACAATTTTCATATAAACGGTTTTAAAGCGTTTTGATACCACACTCGGATAAAAGTCAAACGGTTTGATCGAGGAACATCTCCCTAAAACTGCACGGGTACCTACGTTTATTCACATTCGCAGTGGTATATCCTTTTTGTCAATCTTTCATCTGTCATTCTTTCCACATGACTGAATAATGATATAATGCGATTTTACTATGTATTTTAACGACATATGTCAAATCTGATCTTTTAAATTGACTCTACTGTAGTTTTGAATTATTTATCTAAACGGAACGTGAAGTATTTTACAATAAAAGGAAATAGGAACTAGACTGCAACAAAACCATATCTGATTTAAAAATAGCAAGTAATTTTTTTATGTGATAAAACAACAAACATGCACATGGTCTTCCTGACTTTAAGAGCTTCGGTTTATAAACACCATAGATGTTACGGGTACGGCGTTGGATGGGATATTAAATATGCAAATCTACTTACTACCCAACCTTCGGACCGCAACGTTATTATGGCGGCAGGAATAGTTAAGGCGGCAGGTTGATGGATGGCATCATACATACATATCTTCTCGCAAAGTCCCAATATTATCATTTTTGTACTAACTTTATTCTTTTTCATTTTTGTCGATTCTCATTTTTGTATCGAAAATATTTTTCTTTTTTTTCTTTTGGCTACAGCCAGCAAAGTTTGCATTGTAATGCAACCTCTACCAATGTTTAGCTGAATGGAGATTCCCTTGCCTTAGAACAAAACAGTTTTCTAAGTAAAAAAACAAACCCAGTTACGAGAATAAGTACAACAAAAGTTACGATTCTTATATGTGGGAATCGCAATTCAATTATTCTTTATCAGATTAACGCGACGTTGCAGAGGAAATAAAAGTTGTAAGCGCGGTATTCTTATATCTGCAACGACATAAACCTTCCTGGCTTAATCTGGTTATGGATTGTATGAAATAAGCATGAAGGAATTGTGCAGAAAGGCTGGTTTCTGGTAATAGTAATGATGAGAACCAAATCGCTCGGATATTACCGCCATTGAGGTTTTTGTATGATAAGCAGAATAAATAAGAGGAAGCCTAGCTCCACAAAGCACGATTCTTGCGGAGATACCTAGCTTCCTCCACTTGGCACTCAATACTTTCCGTCTACCCCAATCAGAATGTTGTATTCTTAAATATCTTTATAACAACTTTTTAACACACATATTCCGCAAATAAATAATTTTCATTTCATTTCATTTCATTTCAGATGAATTACAGTGCATTCGTTCAGAAGTTGCAATCCCACACACATACACGCACACACACGCACACACACACACACACACACACACACACACACACACACATACACACACACACATAAATACACACACGTCGAACTTAAAATTCTCTTTTTCACCCGGGGCTAAAAATCAGAATCAGTCAAACCGTTTCACAGAAATACAGTCCCAAAACAAACACATGAGTTTTTGTATACCTACCTAAAGGTTATTTAAAATTAGTTTGAAGTAATTATGTAGAGACGTGATTCTCATTCAAGAGCTGGTGAAACGTTAATATTCTATCGTTTGATAGGCTTTGCTTGATGCATGCTAATTCAAGGAATAGGTACTGAACGTCGCGTGTACCCAGTTCCAAGTCAATAGCATTAGCTTTAAGGTTCATGGATCATAGTACACATGAAAGGTGACAAACCTGTATTTTTTGCATAAAATTAAATATGCTCAATAATCCCAGATAAAAGCTATATGTAAAAAAAATAAGTATCCATTAGATTCACGCCTGTAACAGCTACGGCGTCTATTGCCGAAGGTTGTCTTTTACAGAGACCCACTTGTTCACCGTGTTAATAAAAAATACGAGTACGTTATAGTTAATAGAAGAAAGCGTTACTTTGTTGAAATCTAAACTTGAATCCAAATAAAATTACTTGGTAATTTCCACTTAAAAATGTATACGTAAAATAGCACGACAAACTGGAAAGACGGTGCGTATTGAATGGCTTGGACTCACAGGAAGTCGAAAACCCTAAACATATCCAGCTACACACCACACTCACACCATTAAATTATTTTATTATTACCAACAATACATATGCTATTGAAAACTAAACGAACGTTTGTCTTCGCAATTGAAACATAATCAGGAGAATTCGCCTACACGAAGGTCAAGTACGTACAAAGAGTTTGTATTCGCCCTTCGTCTTCTGATCAATCTAATCCATTCACTAAGCACCGTCTTTCCTATTTTGTCGCGCTATATAGGTACGTATACTTTTTTGGGCTAGAAATTGCAAATCAAGTAATGTTATCTAGATTTAAGATGTAGTTTAGGAGTACTTATTAGTATGCCTGTTCCAACGTCATACGTTTGAAGTGACTAATTTCTATCTCACATATCTCAAAGAGATTTAACGAAAACTTTTACATAATTAACATCTAAATTATCCAGCACTCAAGGAAAAAATAAAACGAGAACCCACTTACATTTCAAAGCACATTAAAGGGAATATTTTAGAAGCGAAAATTTAAAGAGGCTGTCAAATAGAAAAACACATAAATCTGAAATCAGAAACAGGTTTTTAGAGTTCCATAACTCAAATAAAACATAATATGCTAGTCTCTGTGTGTCGCAGTCCGCAGGTCATCAAAATAAGTCTTTATGAGTATGTTTGTAAATAGCGACCAGAGTTTCTTTCTTCAATTTACCTAATTCCACAGAATAAGTAATAGTTTGGTACTAAAAATTTAAACAGAATTATATGAAATACACCATACAGTATTAAAAAACACCTTTCAAGTAAAATTCAAATGTAAGAAGCCACATAAAGGCTTCTATTACGCTGAGCATCGCTAAAATAAAATTGCGACTTTAATATAAATGGTTGTCAACTTGGTACTATGAGTCGATAATATAAAATCGAGTAATTTTATTTCATCATTTATTTTTTCAATAAATCTTTTTTAGTCTAGTTTCTGGATATTATGAAATATACGATAAATAGCCGTAAGGTGGCTAGCGTTATACTCGATGGTCAAATAGCTACTGCCTACTGACAAGTGGCAAGTGGTAACTCGCAACGCCTATTCTTACAAAGAGTGTGGACGGCCAAACATATCAAAAGACCAGAGTAATACTAATGGCAATTTTGTTACGCACTCACAAACTAATTTTAAGTATACGCTATCTTCTTTCAACTATTTTAACAGAACGAAACAAAATACGTTGAGTGCTGTCAAATTAGGTTGTAGATGACATTTGACTTTAAGCTATTTCTCGGAAAACTTTGATTTAAAACTTTAAAAACTGCCATGTCCGGACTATTCTAACATGTATAAAATGCTCCATCTCTTTTCTTTTGGTTTCATTAGAAAAGGATAGTATACACCTAAAATAAATTTAGATAACGCATAGTAGAGTTATAACCACTACCTTTAATACGTAAAATATTTACACATTTTATTTTAAAAGTTTTTATGCTACAGAACCATATCGATCCATCAAATCAACTTTTATTTAATTCATTTTCTTCTTCTACTTTTATAAATATAGCCTTCGATCGTTTTTCATGACTTACTTTGCCAATGACAAGTTAGTTATTATTAATTCTTATACAGTCATTAGTCTCTATGTACAAAGTCATGTCAGGTTAGGGTCTTGAGTAAAGCGGTGGCTTCGTTACTCAAGCTCATCTGGTGAGATTTGACGGCAGCGACGAAATAGACGATACACTAATTCCTTCATGCTTATTTCATTTGTGCACTTTCACCAAACAAAATAATCTAATTCCCTCCTAAATTAACCAATTTTACTCAATATAAACACGAAATTCAATCATAATGAAAAAAATATGACTATCTTATTTATATATACTCCCACTAGCGGAGGTGATCACTTTCCATCAGGTGACCCACTTGCTCGTTTGCCTCCTCTTCTATAAAAAAATATATATTCATTCACGATGGCGCCAAAAACTTAATTCATTTTAACATTTTAATGCTAAATATTTGATGCATATGATAATTTATTCAAGAGTATGTTAGGAATGCTGTGAAAATTGCTTATCGTATTTCGATGTGGCTTTCACTTATAAGTAAACTATGTTGTAGACACGCATGTTAAAATCGGTAATAGTTTTATCGTCTAATTTATAATTCTGAAAATACACACACTTCGTATTAAGCACCTTATAAATTAGCTATGTTTAAAACTAGCCCCCACTTGCGACGTCGTCTACGTTATGTGTCGACGATGCAACATCTGTTGCAGGATCTCTTTTCTAACTTGACAGATTTGTATGAAACTAGCTGTCCCGGCGAACTTCGTTCCACCCGTTCAGTTTGTATGGAAAAAATTAAGTATTATTTTTTCCACGTCCTGCAATTTTTCCGGGTTTTCTCTTCACTAAAACCTTCTCCCGACAAGAACTAACACAACAAAAAAAGAATTTCCAGTCGTTTGGAAGATATGCGCTTACCAACGCGATTCATTTTAATATTATAGACTAGCTGTCCCGGCGAACTTCGTTCCACCCGTTCAATTTGTATGGAGAATAATAAAGTATTGTTTTTCCCATTTTCCGTGCAATTTTCCCGGTTTTTTCTTTATAAGAACCTTATTCTGACAATAATTAACACAACAAAAAAAGAATTATCCAAATCGGTTCAGTCGTTCGGAAGTTATGCGCTTACCAACACATTTAGCAATTCATTTTTATATTATAAAGATATGGCATTTTAAGTATAAGCCTATACTTTTATATCCTTTTAATGAAATTTCGATCAACATTCATCTTTTTCCATAATTTCCAAGGAATTTACACTAATATTTCGTATCATGTAATGTTTTAAAATATTTTTATATGTTTTGATTATAAAGACAAACACACAATCGCTTACATAAAACATACTCATTAGTACTCAGTGATAACCAGTTAAGTGATTATTAGCAGTTTTTTTCAGTTTTATACATTTTGTAATAAAACACTTGTACTATTTCATAATATTCGAATATATTCTGTAATAAGTTCTTGTGTACATTTATAATTCAGTAAACAGGTATATAACATTGTTATTTATAAACTTAAAGTGTGTAGGTACACAATGGAATTTCACCAAGTGCCGACAGTTAAAAGTATAAATTCTTTTTCAGATTTCTTAAACAAATACAATTTTGATGGTCTCGACCTTGACTGGGAGTACCCTGGAGCGGCGGACCGTGGAGGCTCGTTCTCCGACAAGGATAGGTTCCTGTTCTTCGTCCAAGAGCTGAGAAGGGCCTTCATCAGGGCGGGCAAGGGATGGGAACTGACGGCTGCTGTTCCACTCGCAAACTTCAGACTCATGGAGGGTTATCACGTGCCAGATCTCTGCCAGTAAGTTTTTTGACTCGCTATTTTCTGAGTTCACTGTTCCTCAGCGATCGAAATAACGTCAGAAGAAGTCTTTTTTTGTTATATTGGAAGGCAAACAAGCAGACGGATTTCCTGATGGAAAGAAATTCACGCCGCTTAGAGACGCCAAAGGTGGTAATGCTGCGTTGCCAACCTGAGGCCGGGATGTTAGGCCTCGAGGAAAATAAGTTTACTGAACCGGAACACATCATGACGTTATGGCGGCAGGAATAGGTAAGGCGATGGTTCCAACCCGGGTGAGTCGCTGAGAAACTCTACCACCCAGTCATATGTCACGGTGTTAGTGACGTTCTATGCTCGCCTTTTACGAGCTGCCTGGCAGGAAGACAGATGGTCTATTCTGCAAAGAAGCCCGGACCAACGCCGGGAAAATTTCACACCACTAGTGATTTATAGAACCAACAATATAACAATATGACAAATCGAATGATATCGATATAGATGCGAACAACCCAGAAATAGGCGGTCAGTTTACGACCGCAGCGCACCAATTTCATATTCATGGTTCCGGGTCCAAATTGGTATCGTTTATTTTCATCAAGCCCCGAAAAATCGATTATCGGATTTGGTTCATCCAACCTGAATTGCTCTATTTTAATGACTAGCATAGACACTTTTAGAGCAGTGATTAAATCTTGTACATTATGTACAGTATGTGTACTGCATATATAACTTCACGTAGACCCTGGTTAGATTTCAGGATCGGATAGCTCAAAAAGTGTTTTTTACTTTTCTTATATAAACAACATTGCATTGGATTGCGTGAGGACGAAAGGTTTTTTACTATTTGTGTTTGTTAGGACTAAAAAATATCTTAGCTATTTGGTAACGTCATGCTTGTTCATCTATCTACTTCTTCAGGGCCTGAACATAGGTACGTTTTGTAGGTATTTGATGGACATGATTTTTGTTCTTTATGATCTTCGTTCAGATGAAAGTGAAGGTGAAGAAACCTTCCACAAAAATAGGTGGGAGTTGAAGGACAGACGGAAAAGTACTTGCGATATTCGTTTAGTACTACATAAATATAACATATTGTTGTCCCTAAATAAGTTAATTTATAGTGCCTGTTACATTTTATGAGCAACATGCAGAACGGTCATTAACAAGATAACATTTAATATTAATAATAGACCTAACAGTTAATAACTCGGCCACAGGCGAGTAACGCACCTATAGCATCTATGTCTATAAGCCACTGTCGTTTATTACTATCAGGAGAGCCATGTGCTTATTCGTTGACCTTTAACATAAAAAAATATTGCGCCTGTCCTTTTTATACCTATTACCCAAAAAGCGAAAAGGAAGGCGATTCTTTTTTCCAGGCGTCTATATATTAAAATGTTTGAGAAGTTGATATTTATAATCACTTACTCAATTTTATAAAATAATAAGTATAATCAAATACCTATTTAACCTGCTGGTTGGTTGAGGGGTTGTGTCTGTATTTCTGGGTTTGACTGTTTAAAGAAAAACGTGTTATACAATTGAAATAGTATTTAATCTTAGAAAAAATCTTATAATCTGCATATTTGTTTAATCGCCTACATGGTCTAGTAGATCGTTGTACGCTTTGACTATATTGTAATAAAAATATATTATTTATATAGATATAGATTGGATACGTGTCCTATTGGCGATAAGTTTGCTACCTATCAGATTATGGATAATTACTTGCACAAAATTTACTTTTATATTTTTTGTTTTGTATGAAAAAGTAATGACTAATGAGTGCAAAGCTGTGCAGTAGGGCTACTCTTGAATCTCGATTCATGCAATATTGGAAATTGGAATCGAGTATGTCATTTTAGGTACTCTTGAATACAATACTTCCGAATCATTAACATTTTGTTAATAGTAAACAGTAAATTATTTTATCGGTTTATTGCATTTATTTGTAACAAAATGTCAATAGTCCGCTAGTACTGTGATCACATATTCGATTGCAATTTCCAATTCGCATGAAATCGAGCTTCAAGAGTAACACTACAGAGTAACACTACAGGTCTGTAAGATTCGGGAAATTTATCACTCGATATTCTCAGCCTATTTCTTAAGGGACTTGTTGTCATGATATGTAATAATTTTTATTATTTTCCAGAGAGCTGGATGCTATTCATGTGATGTCGTATGATCTTCGTGGAAACTGGGCCGGCTTCGCAGATGTCCATTCGCCACTTTATAAACGTCCTCATGACCAGTGGGCATATGAGAAACTTAATGTGGTATGTGGGATATTCTATATATTATAGTATTATAGTTGAAACTCTTGTTGTGGTATATTCCATATTTATGCCCTGACTAATAAAATTTACGCGCCTTTTGATCTGGCGTGTAACTTCATTTTTTGTTAAAGTAATAAAAACGTATTTTTTGTAAAAGTGAAGTTACACACCAGAGCCGTAACCACGACTTTACGGCTTGTCAAGTTTACTATACTCGCTACCGTCTCTGTAAATTTTTTTGTATGAAAAGCTTGAACAACGCCTATGTTGGTAGCTAAGAGAACCACATTTTTAGATCAAAAGTGTCATAGATTTCGACACGTAACGTAACGAACGTAATCTAATGGTAAGGACTTTGAACAGTGGACGCGTAAGTTTTGTTAGTAAAGCGCTTACAGTACAGATTATTATTGCAATACGTAAGATGTTACAGTCAAAATATTTGACATGTTACGTGAGGTATCACAAATTTGCAATTGAGATGCCGAACCTGGTACATGGGATGTCATATATTTATAATCGAGACACTTTACGTGGTACGTAGAATATTATGAAAGAATAAAAGTTCCTTCGAAAATATTTTTAAAATAGTATTTAATCGTTTAATAAAACTTATCTACACAAAAAAAGTGACTCAAAGACTTTAGGTTCTAATTAATGTCATGGCACAGAATGCTATACATCAACTTTTTTTTCTTTCTTTAGGTTTTGGCAATCTCGTTAGTATTTTGCCATTAGTCAAGTAGAAATTTGCATCAAATTTTATATCAATTATAATTAGTCATCAGTCATAAGTCGTCAGTAAGTCGTGTCAGGCTCTTGGGTAAAACGGTGGCCTTTTTACACAAGCTCATGTAATGAGATTTGGCGGCAACAAGGAAATATACGATACGCTAATTTCTTCATTATTATTTCATTTGTGCACTTTCACTGAACAAAATTGTACGAAATGCCACCAAAATTGACTGATTTCACTCAAAATTAACACGAAATTCAATAATTATGAAAAAACTTCGACCATCTTTTCTCTCGATGGCGCCAAAAAAAAATACATCAACTTATACACTAGTAGTCTCTATTCTCTAGCAACAAAGTGCAATTTACTATATACTCGTAAGTGAGTTACTTACTTGTTGTGTGGCCTTTACTTTTTCTGAATTATTTCACACAGAATATATTTTCTATTTCACTTAGTAAAAACAACTAAGTAAGTAGGTAATGTTGTTTGGTTCTGAATGTTTTTTAAAGGTCAAAATAATTTAAATCAAATACTAAAACGTACTATAACATGGAAAATAAAAAGTCATTTTAATATTTTATACGAATTTCTTTTATTGAATTGGATTAAGTTTAAAATGTAAACACCTATTCTAAAAAGACGTCTTTAATTTGTTGGCACACAGGCAACTTTTCAGTTATATGACTATACAGGGTTATATCTTAAGCATCAACCAAATTTTGAAAAACGGTTCGGAATCGATTACACTTCCGTTCTATGAAAAAAAACAACAGTTTATAATTTTTATCTGACGCAAAATACAAGATACATGGTTATAACTTTGAAAAAATTATAAAATTGGTTTCCACCGACCGCAGTCGTATTCGTAGGCTGGTGACGTCATAATTTGTACTAGTTACAACACAGCATGACAATAATTGAAGCGTTTTAGCGGACGGTTTTGATGAATATTTATTTAATTAAATATTACCATTTAGTAATAATATTTGAAATGTATGTCATTCTATTATAATAAAATTTGTCTGGTCCTTTCAAAGTACCTAACCCTGTATATAGATTAGTGAAATATGCAGTTATCTACACAGATTTAATCTCATTTTTTTGGTTTTGAAATTTAACATAGTGGGTGATATCCCATCACATGTTTACTGCCCAGACATAGCTTGGTACTTGAGATGATGATATTTATAGTCTAGTATTTGGAAATGGTATCAGATCCTTGTTAGGAGTATAACCTTCATGGTCGAGATAGTTAACGCGGCTCGTCGGATGTCGTATTTTGATAGTTTTTAGACTAAGACAGTTTTAAATAATATAACTGTAGATAGATCCTAGATAGATCTTTTTCCCGTTATCCCTACACTATCCTTTGCCCTACATAATTAAGAAGGTTTATTACCTAACCTAAGTCACAACAATTCAAAATTATAATAATAATGTTGATAGCATTTTACAAAATCAGTAATAACTTAAAGTATCTTCACGCCCATATCCCCGAAGAGGTAGGCAGAGTTACAACCATGGCACCCACGACTAGCTGAAGACACTAAGTCCCACAATGTGATAGGTGGCAAGCCTATCGCCAACCGGGCACATTTCCAATCCCGACCAACATTTTTTTTTTATATTAGAATATTGGAAAAATCCAATTTCCTTTTTGTTGGCCGACCCGGGATTCGAACCCGGGACCTCAAGCAGTCAAGTCCAACACCCGGACCGCTAGACCACAGAGGCGATTACACAGTAATAACTTGAGTTATATTATTACAAACGACCTAAGTTTTAACAATATTAAGACCTAATTTACAATGTATGTTTCTAGAACGATGGTTTGGCGCTATGGGAAGAAAAGGGTTGTCCATCCAACAAGTTAGTGGTCGGTATTCCATTCTACGGGCGGTCATTCACGTTGTCAGCAGGAAACAATAATTACAACCCTGGTACCTACATTAACAAAGAGGCAGGAGGTGGCAACCCTGCGCCGTACACCAATGCCACTGGCTTCTGGTCTTACTACGAGGTAAATATATATTTTTTATGTGTATCTTCACGCCTATATCCCATAAGTGATAGGCAGAGGCGCAGCCAGGGCGCCCACTACTAGCCGAAGACACTAAGTCCCATAATGTGACAAGTGACAAGTAAGTCCCATAATATGACTAACCTATCGCCAACCTAATCCCGGGAAACGTTACGTTTAGAAAAAAGCCCATATCACTGAAGGGGTAGGTAGAGGCGCAACCAAGACACATACGACTAGCCGAAGACACTAAGTCCTATATAAAATAGATGGCTAGCCTATCGCCAACCGGCACATTTCCCGAGCAACGTTAATTTTGTTAGAAAATTAAAACACACATTTCTTTTTTTTTTGTTGCCCGACCCGGCGATCGAACCCAGGACATAAAGAAGTTAAGTCTGACGCCGGACCGCTAAAACATAGTTTTCATCCGTTCATCAGTATTCACAAGTGTAACCTGATTTTAAACCTTTTTTTTTGAAAGATCACACTTCTGAGATAGCCCTACATCCACCAAGTCTAGATCTGAGTATGAGATCCCAGGTAAATAAAGGAAAATACATAATTTTGGTTCACTTGGATGACATTATTATTAAAATCAGTATAAGTTTTGGTATTCAGATTTATTTCCAACAGAAATTCCGTCTGCTAGTTTGTGTTATAGGTATACATACATATGTATATAAATATATGATGGAGCTTACCTTGTAGTTCAGGCTATAGTAAATACTTTAAGCATTCGCAGCTTCCCGAAAAAAAAATTAATTGACTTCAGTATGCGTCAGATGGTAGTTACCTCTTACCCTACATACTATTTTTCCTCTATTCTATTTCTTATCTATATTTCAACAGAACAAGGTAACAAAATGAGCCTAAAAACTTTGATACAAATAATTCAATCATTAAGAAAAATTCTTCCCTCCCCTCCCTCCATAACCCGTTAAATGCACAGATTTTAGTTTTTTAGTTAAAGGGTTAGTTAAGTTTCTTTTCGTTCTTTAGGTTTTGGCATTCACGTAAGTATTTCGCCATTAGTCAAGTAGAAATTTGCAACAAATTTTATATCAATTTTAATCAATTATAATTAGTCATCAGTAAGTCATGTCAGGCTCTTGGGTAAAGCGCTGGCCTCATTACTCAAGCTCATGTAATGAGATTTGGCGGCAACGAGGAAATACACGATACGATTTCTTCATGATTATTTTATTTGTGCACTTTCACTGAACAAAATTGTAAAAAATGCCATCAAAATTGACTAATTTCACTTAATATAAACACTAAATTCAATAATTATGAAAAAACTTCAACCAATTTTTCCTCTCGATGGCGCCATAAGTCGGTTAGCTAAGTTAAGGTTCAATATTTTTTACATCGCCATTGACATTGATTTTTTTATGTTATTCGTCCCTTTCTGGGACCGTCTAAGACCTTTTGGCCATGCTGCCACGTCTTCTATGTTAATAAATTATTTTCCTTGTTATTGATTTTCAATTCACTTCTTGAGCTTCTTATTATCTCGTTCCCCTTTTTTTAAGAGCCATTTCCTTAACTAAGTTCAGAGGTTATTTAAGTCCTTGAATACGTCTTTAGTTTGTAATTCCTTGAAGTTTTCACGTTATGTTTATCTGTTAATTTCTATTATTATATTATGTCATACTTATCCTTAAAATTCCGATTACTTACACACAAATAATAAAATTAAAATGCTGAATGTTAAAATCATCTTTTTTATGATGGTGCCAAAACTTACACAACGGTTTTATATTATGTAAACTCAATATTTTGTTTCTTTTGCTGATTTAGTCTTCAATCTTCTTACTTGTCCAGACCTCTGCCTCTTCTGTCGTGATAAAACACTTAAATCTCCAGTTTCCCTTACTGTCTTACTCTAGTATTATTTATTTACAGAAGCACATGTACATATCACTAAGTAATATTGTTACACAATTTTACATTTAATTATTACACAATTTTACATCTAAGTACATTATTACACAATATTTTTCTTGTTTAATCTTAGAGATGGAACCCTCAAAAAGCGCACCTTCCTCCTTCAACCTTTCACGCTAACCCCTTTTTTAATTTCAATTTTAGAGTGTAATTTGGCATGACTAAATACAGCCAGTTCGTTATTTAAACTAACTGCTTGTAGAGAATCTGATTAGATCTCTACACTAATTAGGAAAATTCGAAGAGATCCAGCGGGAATTACTTTCAAATCTAGAATTTGTAAGTTAATAAAGTTC
>NJDC01012741.1:72392-86331 GCA_002245475.1 Calephelis virginiensis | reverse complement strand
GTCATCTGAACACATTACTTAACCCAATTAGTTTACTGCAGTACGGTTATTTTATGCGGCATCAGATAAGTGACTTGAAAATAATATCAAAAGAAATGGAAGCCATAAGTATACGCGCCAGTCACATGTATAGGTGACGGTTTTCTCTTCCTCTCTTCCTATCGTCTCTATGGTTCAACGGTCCGGCATCGGACTTGACTTTTTGAGGTTTCAGGTTTAATCCCCGTGCAACAAAAAAAATATTTATTTTTAATTTTTCAATAAAAATAACTTTGCCCGGGAATAGATATGTACCCAGTAGGCAATAGACTTGCCACCTATCATATTGTGTGACATATGGTTTTCGGTAAGTCATGTGTGTTCTGATTGCAACTTTGCCTACCTTTTCGGGTATATGGCGTGAAGATAAGGTTGCTTTTACTAACATAACAACAAAATTAAAATGTCATAGAATTTGTATAATCTTGTTGAACATTTAGCTTCCATGTTATGAAACCTAACTTGCATTCACAATTAACTAAATTCATTTTTTTTAACAGCAAGTTCTATGTTCATCATATATTTGTTAACGAAAAATGGAAAAAGTTCCTACCTAGACTTACAAATATATCACCTAGACTAGACTTACTATTCCTGCCGCCATAACGTCATGACGTGTTCCGGTTTGGAGGGTAAGGTAGCCGGTAAACTTACTTTCGCTCGAGGCCTAACACCCTGGCCTCAGGTTGGCAACACACCATTACCAGCTTTGGTGTCTCTAGGCGGCGAGAATTTATTACCATTAGAAAATCCATCTGATTGTTTGCCTTCCAATATCATAAAAAAAATGTTATTACTATTGTTAAAGCATTAGAGCGTAATTGTTAAACAAACAAACATGCTTCTGAAAATTTTTAAAAACTTTCATATTTATAATAATACTATCGACCTGACAGACTTTGCCCTATCTGGACCATGAGTATTGAGTATTTAAATGTTCCCTTAAGTTATTTTATTTCTTACTTAAGAAGAACTTTCTCGTGATAAAAATAAATTTAAATTAAAATAAAAAAAAAAACAGTAATCCTGATAAAGCCTACATGTAATATAGCTAAAACCATCTCGGTCATGTCACCTTGATTTTTTTATCACCAACTTATATAATACTATTATTTATTCTATGCCCATAGTATGAATAACAAAGACATCGTTTGAAACAGTAATATAATTCAGTAATACAGTTATGCTATAACGTAAAAACAACGAGTGTATACTAGATACCAAAGTATTTTTTTGAAAAAGCATGATTGAGATATTAAATATATTTTTTCAGATTAAGGCCCCATACTTAGTCAGCCAGAAGAGCCAATCAGCGCACTCCCCCGTTCCATGATTACTATGAAATATTGCGCTCTAAAGTAAATGTCTTAAGCGCCAAATCACTATTTTTGACACTATAGAAGTAATTTGAAAAAAAATATAAAAACTGAAACAGTTATCTTTTAGGTATAATGCTTATCAATGTTTATGTTAAATCTGGTGTCGATATTTTCATAATTGAAGTAGACAGTTGGGTTTTGCTTTCAAAAAAGGGTTAACTTTTTGATTTTTTTCTATCGAGCAAAGTGAAATGAATCATGTTTTGGAAACACTAGTCTTATAAAGCATATTAATGTTAATCTTGTGTATTTTTGTCGCCAAAATCCGTGATTGCTTTGTATGAAAAAAACAGTATATTGCTGACGTATTTTAGTATACATGGCCCCTTAACATCGAACTTATCTTTAACTCACTTGGGGTTTTGTGACAAACTCGTGTCAGCTAATATTTTTCCAGTATTTTACTAAATCACGCGTTTTTGGTCCCCGACGAAAAATTTTAAGTAAAAATTTGACATATCTCCGTATATGTGTGTGTGTGTTTGTCTGTCTGAGGCATAGTACTGTTTTTTTAATTACAGGGATTTCTATGCGGTTTAGGTATTTGTTTCAAATTTTCGATCAAGATAGTTCATAACTACGGTTTATGGACAGTTTTTTTCGCCTCTGTGGTCTAGCAGTCCAAGTGTTGGACTTTGACTTCATGAGGTCTATTCGAATCCCGGGTCAGTCAACAAAAAGAAAATGTGGTATTTCCAATTTTCTAGTAAAAAAATGTTGGTCGGGATTGGATATGTGCCCGGTTGGCGATAGGCTTGCCACCTATCACATATGTGTAAGTGATAGGTCACTTTGTGTCTTCGGCTAGTCATGGGTGCCCTGGTTTTGCTTGTGCCTACATCTTCGGGGATATGGGCGTGAAGATACTTTCTTTTTTTTTGGACCTATTAGAAATTTTAATAGTCTTTATTTTTTTATGTGACACCCACAAAGTAGTAATAATCTTAATAAATTTATGTCCGTTAACGTCTACTTGTTGACCGGTTTAACTAAATGTCACGAATTCACTACAAAAAGATTTTATTCTATAGGACATAGGAACTTTTTATTAAAAAACCTTAAAAATGTATCTTTAGAAAAGCCATTTATAGCCAGAATCAAAGAAATATGTCGCAAAATTTTACTTTTAATCTTCCTGTATGTGATGCTTATACAACTATTGAAACTCCTTAAATACTAATATATATAAAATCCTATACTATAAAATAGCTAATCCTATACTAAATCCTTGTTTACTGAAAAAATACTTCTCCATCAAGAAGGTATCAGGAAAAGATTAATAATACACAATTTTTTTTTCATAATTTTTTTTTCACATTCAAAATATCTTTAAACCCCCTTCAAAAACGACAGACTTACGCCAAAAATGAATCCAATTATCAACAAATTTGCTTAGCGTTCTCGCTGTGAATTTTTTTTAATATCTTCTACCAATTAAAACGGTTGCCTCGGAGTGGTAATTTCAGTTTACGAAAAAGAGAAAAGTCGGCTGGAGCTATCTCTGGAAAATATGGTGGTTTCTCGAACCTATCCTATCTCGAACCTATCTCTGGAAAATATGGTGGTTATTAAGTGTGTGGTCAAAAATTTGTTCATAGTTTTTTTTCTCCATTAGAAGCTCTACTAAGCATCTTCTTCGACATTACAATTACTTAAATCAAATACATTACAAACAAAGAGAAATTAGAGTTACTCATTAGTCTATGGACTAGCCATAGACTAATGAGTAACTCTAATTTCTCTTAATCTTCTAAGCATACAAACATAGTCTCTAAGTATAAGTTCATCAACTTTTACTTAGTGTCTCTAAACTTAAGTTCAATTGGTATCTTGAACTTAAAACACTGTCACTTAATTTTGGCACTATGTAAATCTACACAACACTATATTAGTTCATATGGCTTTGTCCTTTTCAGCCTACTCGCTGTACCTATGACATCGAGTAGCTGGATTACATCGATGTTCACATGATGGTGAAGTCTATGGTGATGAGTGATGGTCTTGTGTGAAGGCGCATTATCGTATTGCAAATTCCAAGATTTTTTTCACAAATCTGACCTTTTTCTTTGAATTTACTCTACTAAAAGCCGCATAGTGTACAAAAATCGTTAAAAAGTAACATTTCTTATTTACTGTTTGACCTCCCAGCTAGAAGTCCAAGTGCATAATACCGCGTTATCGAAATAAAAACTTAAATTTGACTTTTGAAAGAGTTAGGGCTTTTGTTAGCGTAGATTGTTCGATTTTGGTTAAGTTTCTAGGAGGCACTCAGAAGCTTATTGACTAGTTCGCATGTTATACTCATAAACCTACATCTCATTACTATTGACAATGCGATCCATGAATGTCGAGTCGGAATTGTCTCATTCTAGCATTTCCTCGGTAACCCTTATGCTACTGAGTTTTGGATAGCCCGGTTGTAAAAACCTCACGGTTAGCAACAAGTTAGCCATTAAAAAAAAGACTGAGTTTTTGGATGAAGTTTAGGTCTTTTGAAACTAGCCGAGAAAGAACATGTTTCATACCCAAATGATTAGTTACAATGATATGATGATGATAATGATTGAAATGCTTAAGAAATAGCTCTGTGATTAATATAAATAACAGAGTCAAATTAAATTCTGCACTAAAATGAATACAGTTGCGCTAACCTAACAATAAAGACACAAGAACTTGAAATTTGGAACCAATAAAAAAATATCCACATATCCATTCCCGATACTTTTTGACGTGACAACGTCTTATATTTTGATGGAGCCGGCTGCACGCACCAAAAAACATGACTCATGCGGCGTTACCTCGCTCTGAGGCATTCCATTTAAAGCTTGAAAAGCAATCGAGAGCGCGGAACGAGCGATAAAGAAGCACAATCGGCCTCCGCTCTTATGACGTTGTCACGTTCTATCGTCAGTAAAGCGACTTTACAGACAACCGCTTTTAAACTGACTCTATATCTACTCGCACTTACTTATTACTCAATGCGAGTAGCATTTGCTTATTACTTACGCAAAATTTCAGTTCTTCGTCACCGGCATCTTAAGACTTCATAGAGCTGGCCTCATTTCCGCTTCGTACCTCAACTCGATGACACAATCGTTAATCAGATCCATGTCTATTCTCAATGAGAATATCTTCGTAATATTTTATTGGACGTTACATGAAGCACTAGATATAGTACTCTATTATGTCGTAAATGCATAACAGTAATACGAGAACTTTGTTGCAAATATGATCTCCTTTTGATTCAAGCAGTTGTTTTATGAACTAGCCAAAAATTAATTTCCTGATCGTAAGATTTCCTGATTTCCTGATCCACATTTGATATAGATGAGAGTATTAATACAGATATCATAATAATCTACAGGTTATCTTGTTTACAAATTTATATATTAAACCGTAACACGACAGTGAAAAGCAATAAATACATGAAACGAAATAGGTAGGGTTATCAACCTGGACAATCCATTTGGGATTTTACCTTATAATAATTTCATAAGTATCTTCTCGCTCATATCCCCAAAGATGGAGGCAAGGCACAACCAGGACACCGACGACCAGCCGACGACACTAAGTCCCACAGTGTAATAGGTGGCAAGCCTATCGCCAACCGGGCACATATCCAAGCCCAAGCAACGTTACTTCTATTAGAAAATTGAAAATATTGTTTCTAATTTTTTTCGTTGCCCGACCCGGAGATCTAAGCCGGGACCACAAGATTTCAATCCGGACCACTAGACCACAGAGGTTACAATAATGTAAAAATCTAAATACTTAAATTATTACAACTAGTAGGCGATGGGTTGTCACACCCACGCCATTATGGCCTGCTCCTATCTAGGCTACCAATAAATATTGAATCCGGCCTCGAACCGAAGTGACAGGAGCAGCGAGCGCGTTGATGTCTTTTTCACCGCAAATATGTTATTAACGGTCACTTCGGTTTAGATGTATTATTGCAATCTAATTTTAACGAACGACTGTCGGTAATCATGTTTTCGTAATATTGATCGGAAGTTTTACTGATTTTATTGGTTCATCTCCTATTTACTATGTTACTGAGTCTTATTTTATACATTATATGTTAGAAAACTAACTTTCAAAAAGCAAACGTTCGTATTATCAAATCAACTATTGTAAAGACATGAATAAATAAAAAAAATCATGCCTTTACAACAACAAAAAAATTGTATGAAGCGATCATTTGAATTTAAAAATATGCATAGAATAAGTATGTAACAGATTAAGATCAATTTTAGACCAATTTATAAAATCTATACTATCTATACTAATATTACCAAGAGGAAAATTTGATTTTTTTGTTTGTTTGAAATGAATAGGCTCCAAAACTGCTAGACTAATTTCAAAAATTCTTTTACCTTTAGAATGCTACATTATCCCTGAGTGACATAGGCTTTGTTTCATCAAAATCGGTGAACTAGAAGCCAAGCTACGCAGGCGAAGCTGCACGAAACTGCTAGTAATTAATAAACGAACTCTGTATATTATTATACTCTTGGTTACACTTTACTACGTTACAGGTTGAAATGTTGCGGGCTTAAATTTAAGATATATTTAAAACAAATCAATTAGCTACAAACTATAATAAACGAATGATTGTTGGAAGCTATAAAAAAAGTATCTTCACGCCCACATCTCCGAAGAAGTAGGCAAAGGCACAACCAAGGCACCCACGACTAGCCGAAGACACTAAGTCCCACAATGTGATAGGTGGCAAGCCTATCGCCAACCGGGCACATTTCCAATCTCGATCAACATTTTTTTTATTAGAAAATTGGAAAAATCCAATTTTCTTTTAGCTGTCCGACCCGGGATTCGAACCCGGGACCTCATGCAGTGAAGTCCAACACCTGAACCGCTAGACCATAGAGGCGATAGAAGCTATTAAAAATGTGAAAATGATTACCTGTAAGGGATTATTCTCAATTTGTGAAATTCTTTATGTTCACTGTAAGATTGAATATTTGCACGTCATGGAAATATTTAACGATGTCTATAAGCTACAAAATATATTTAACTATAATACTAGAATCTTCAAAACTAAAAAATAGCCTACACCCCTTTTCAAAAAATATAAAAGAAAAATATTCAAAAATATATAACTCTCAAACCTATTTCTAAAATAATAATAAATTAAAATAGCCTTCTAAAAAGTAAAAATGATTGTAAAACTGATGAATAAATAAATCACTCTAATATCCGAGAGTGGTGTCAAGAGTCTTCGAAATCGGCGTGTTTATATGAAAAGGGTAATGAACGTGAAGGAAGCCAGACGGGTTTGTCAGGATCGTGAGGTATGGCACTCGACACTCTCTGCCTACCTCGTACGGGACTTGGCGTGAAGATAGATGTATGTATGCATGAATAAATAAATAAATATTGCTTGACAAGTCACACAAATTGATATCTAACCCCAAAGTAAGCAAATTATACGCTTGTGCTATGGGTGTTAGTCAACGATTCTAATACATAGAAATACTTAAATCGATACCAGAATGTATTTAATAATGCATGGAAATTGTATTTAAATGTTTTCATCTAAATTATTACATATATAAATATAATATTCTATGTAAGGTAATAATAATATAAACTATTACATTACATAATAATATAGAATATATACTGAAGTCAGAAGGTAAAGTCAAGTAAACAACGGCAAATTAACATTTGACAAATTTAATTAAAAATATGTTAACCACCTAATTAAATGTTGTTTAAATATTAAATCATAAAAGCATTTTTATAAGAAACAGGTTTTTGATTCTTATTAAATCGGTTTGTTTTTTTTGTAAATTTTTTCATTGAAAATCATAGCCTTTATAGCTTAGAAATACGGGTTGTAGGTGGGCCCGCTGGGGAGCATGCCCTACAGCAGAGCTCAAAGCGAATTATTTCATAACCTGACACCAGAACAGCTATTGTACCGCAGTGCGAACGGCTTAGCTACCATCCACCACTATGTTAACAGAAAATAAACAAACAGTCCTACTTAACTAAATGGAACGTAGGGTATACTGTTGATATGAAGAGTTTAAAATAAAAATCTAAAACTATATTTAAATAATCTCTACAAATGTCTATGCACTATACACTATGATTCTGCCGTCTAAAAAATAGTTTGGATGTAGGATACAACGGTCTTGAAGGTTATCGGTTGACGGAACACGAAGGACTACTGCTTTACGCCTCAGTGTTTGCTTCCTTCAGCAACTAGAAGCAGCAGCAGAAGTGGGTAGCTAAGAAGGTGGCCAGAAAAGTACACAGATGGGGCAGTTACAGCCGGTCCAAGGTCCTCAGGTGCACCACTGAGCTGCCGCACCAAACATCAGGCACCAGACAACAAGCACCAGGCAGCAGTCAGCAGACAATAGTTCCTCCGTAACTTGACCTTCTCTTGAGGTCTTCGACTTATCAAGCTAGAATTAGAATGAATCCCAGGCGAGCTCGTCCAACGTTTATAGGCAGCTGGACCTGTTTCGGAATTTGAAATTTTAATAGATCCAATATGTTTCCATAAAAAATAAACATATTTGACAACATCAAAGTTATAGTCATTCAAGTTGTCAATAATAACAATCATAAGTGATCATAAGGGACGCGATATTAAAAGGAGTCAAAAACATAAAGATATTTACAAGGTTAGTAAAATGTTCATATTACAAGTAATTTATGTGTTACAGCATACGAATATTGTACAAATTGGACGTAATATATTTTATGGTCATTATGGATTGGTAGTACCAGAGTGGCTCTGCTGTAGAAAATGACACGACGACTATAAATTCTATTACATGTTAAAACAGAAAAAAAGCCAAACTGCTCCCTTGGTGCACTTTTTGTTGGAAATTATTAAATTTCAAACGAGGGGAAATATTGACCCCTTTCAATAATATTCAAGATGTCTCGGTGCATTGTTGTCAATCCATTAAAATCTTTTATTAATTGTTCATTATTTCATTGAGTCATCTCCTATTTATTTATCATAGCATTATAATACTCACACATACTTTATTTACCAACGTAATTCTTATTTAAATCCAAATACGAACACTTAAAATAATGTATTAAAATAACAATAACTATTTTTATAACCCATATAAAACCCCAAAAAATGGTCACTAAGAACCATATTAATCATGTTAGCTTTCAAACAAAAAAACACATCGAAATAGGCCATTCCGTTAAGTTGCTGTGACGCTCAGACAGACACACAAATACACGTACATGTACAAACCAGATTTTTAACCTGTCTTTTTTTCCGTCGGATGCTAAATGAAGCTATAGATCTCTTTTCTTGCTACTTTTCATTTCACGAATAAAATAATTTATAACAATTTAAAGTAATTAAGTAAAGTAAGTATCTTCACGCCCATATCCCCGTAGAGTTAGGCAGAGGCACAACTAAGGTACCCACGACAAGCCGAAGACACTAAGTCATATCCCAATCGCCAACCGGGCACATATCCAATCCCGAGCAACATTTTTTTTATTAGAAAATTAGAAAAACCAAATTTTCTTTTTGTTGCCCGACCCGGGATTCGAACCCGGGACCTCTTGCAATCAAGTCCAACACCTGAACCGCTAGACCATAGAGGCGATAAAGTATACAATTTAAAGTAGTTACTTGGAAGCAAGATCCAAAAGTCAACGCAAAGTCCAAGTTGCAAAATACCCAAAGCGTGTACGAATATTAATAAGTGGCTATTTTACTTAAGATACATGTCATAGGTCAAACTACTTACGGGTGTCCTCGACGGCGCGTTTTACGGTGACTGGTTTTAGTAGTTACTGTTAAATTATGGCAGGCCACTAAGTCTTTATAATTATGACAATATTATTAAAAGCAGCAGCAATTAGCCGAGATTATTCGCCATTGTCGTGTTCCGTACAGAAGTTAAGGCAACTGGTATACTATAACTGGTATACTATGTCGTTTAAGATTTAGGCCATAATGTTAACGCACCAGTTTCGTCGATGAGGTTTATAGACGACGGTTTGCTTGACAATCACAAAAAAATTGATATTGTGAAAACTGTGTCTCGTTTGTCCAGTGGCTATTGTTCTATGAGGGACCATAAACAAGTAACACAAGTAACACAAATTGAATCTTACTCCAAAGTAAGCTAACTATGTCCTTGTGTTATGGGTGTTAGCCAACCATGCTTATACATATAAATACTTAAATAGATACCGGAATAAATTTAATAAACACCCAGACCTGGAAATGCAGGCATCTAAATGTTCATCACACAAATGCCTGCCCCGTCGGGAATCGAACCCGAGCCTCGCGATTGGTCGATGTAGCTAGGCGTGTACTCTAGCCACTCGACCAACGAGGCGTCATAAACACAATCGAGTTTGTTAATACAAAAAGAAACCATAAGAGAATTTGAAAATTCTCCTTTAAATAGAAGTCGGTTCCCCGAGACCTCCAGATTTAAAAGACGGTAACAAACTCTAACATGCTCGTGAGAAACACAAAGTTAAGTTCTATTTATACTTATTCTATAACCATTCAGATGGTGGTCAATCCCGAAGTCGAGGAACTTAGCTAGTTCCTCGACTTCGGGATTGACCACCATAGCGGTAATCTATTAATTAGTTTACTGGATTATTCTAGTATTGCATCCAGTTAAACTAGATGGTAGAGTGCTCTGCCACAGCTATGTCAAATTGATGACACCACTTTCCCTATTCCTGCCACTCTAGCATTATTACTCGCTATTGTCATTTTTCTTGCTAGAGATTAGGGCAAAACTTGCACATATAGCGTAAGTTCGCAGCATTATTGCGCACTAATAATCTCTATTAAAATATATTTTTTTTTTACTTTTAGGTAGAAATGAATCCATTGAAACCTCTAAAATTAAGCTATTACAAATATATTATTATTATAGCTAATAAAAATAGCTACAAAATCCAGTTTAGATTAAATTCATTTTTAATCAAGATCGGTTGGAAACAAGCAAATTTAAATAAAGATAAATTTAGCAAATGTCTCTCCATGAGCAAAATGTTTGCGAAAAGCCAGGTTTTCAAATTTCCTAAAACACGGGAGGAACACCGCTGTGCAGTCCACATAGCCGAAGTCACGAGTGAAGAGCTAGTAGTTTTAATATAATGTTAAATAATAATGTCAAACAGTGAATCACATGTTCCACTTTATTCAACATCGGATATGTCGCGCGTTCAGTTACCAGGAAACTTAGCAAACAAGAACGGTTATGTAATAGTCCGGCAAACCTTTTAAACCCGGTCCAACCGCTTGGCGAACTTCGACAAACCATCACAAATAAAATAATAGAGCTTATAATCTATGGCTTAGCTTGTGTAACTTGTAATAACAGAGCGATAGTAAAAATTGCGCAATAATTGTATCTCTGTGTTTAAAAACATTATTCATGTCCTTATTTATTCGAATTTTTAATCCGTATTCTTTTTACACTGCCAGTACTTTTTAACCAATTTTCTTCTTTATCAGATTTATACCGTTCTATATTGGTCTCCCTTTACATCTTTATAACCTTCCCTATAATTAAGAATTAACTGATTTTATAAAAGAAGGTTATGAGTTCAACTGTATGTTTTTTGTATGTTGTCACTGTGTATGAGTATAACTCAAAAACTGCTTGTCCTCCATAAGTATGTTTTGTGTCAGATCAAATGTATAATAATTGCTAATTCGTATTACGTAACAACTAAAAACATCCGATTTTTTTATGTTTTTTTATGTTATTAGAAAGCAAACAAGCAGACGGATTTTCTGATGGTAAGAAATTCACGCCGCCTAGAGACACCAAAGGTGGTAATGGAGCGATGGCCACCTGAGGTCGGGACGTTAGGCCTCAAGCAAAAGTAAGTTTGCCGGCTACCCTAACCTCCAAACCGGAACACGTCATGAGGTTATGGTGGCAGGAATAGGCATGGCGGTGGTACCAATCCGGGTGAGACCTGCGAAACTCTACCACCTAGTCAGATGTCACGGTGTTAGTGACGGTAAGCCTATGCTCGCCTTTTATGAGCTGCCTGGCAGGAAGGCTGCAAAGCAGCCCGGACCAACATGGGGAATAATACTTGATAAATTGATATTATTTGGCACATAGCGTTGAATCACGATATGGTTGTTGATTGTTAAATTATATAAGATCCTTCCTTTTTAAACCGTATGCAGTATAAGCAATGATAGATGTTTATACGAAAAATATATAACATGACTTAGCTCATCTAGAATAAACTCTTCTTTTAATTGACTTTTTAAAACTACTGAAGGATTTAGTTTCCTCGCTTACATCGTCAAGAGTGTGTGTGCTACAATTCTTCTTTAGTATATTGTTATTATTGCATTATTATAAGTAAAAGAGATCATTTTATTATGTTTCCAGTAAAACCTGAGAGAAAAAACCAAAAGTCATTTTAATCACGCATTTTTCGCTTGGGTATCTCTTAATATATGTACTGAATAGTGCCTAAAAATTTTAACACTTATTTTAATAGGACCCTATATAATAGCTGCACGTACGAGGTTGAAAGTGTGATACTAAATCGAAGATAAGCTTGTATATGCGAAGAGTTGAAAGATCCAGTGTTCACACGTTTGTATAATTTAGTATTCCTAAAGAATAAATGAATAAATGAATGAATTTGGACATTTCATTCACAAACATTTACAAAAATTACATACTGTTACACATAAAACATTAAATTGAAGGCACATAAAGGTAATCTTATCGCTTTTATTAAAAATGTGAGCTTGTGGAAAATTCCAAAAAAAGTAGATGCTCTTTAAGAGCTGATAGATGTTCAAAACATCTGTTACATAGTCATGCCTTTTGACTTTTTACCCCAGTCACATAAGTGTATGTATAGCCATCTTAAATATTACATGTTAAAACTGCACTATATTACAAATTTAAAGACATCTTTATTGACTTGGGTTAACTGATTGTTCCGTGTAAATAAAGTAACTTCACGCCCATATCCCTGAAGTGAAAGGCAGAGGCACAACCAGAACACTCACGATTAGCCGAAGATCCACAATGTGATAGGTGGTAAGCCTACCGCCAACCGGGCACATGTCCAATCCCAGGCAACGTCACTTTTATTAGAAAATTAAAAACATAAATTTTCTATTTATTTTTGCACAACTCGGTTATCGATCCCAGGACCTCAAGAAGTCAAATCCGACGCCGGGTCGCTAGACCACAGATAGACCGAACAAATAGACGTTTAAAACCAGTTAACCTTACGTTATGATACGTGTTCCTTTCTTATTGACTACATTAATAATTCATAAATTGACATTAAGGTTTAAAAGCTATATACTTCTGTGTGAAACATAATAATTATAGCCTGCGCGTATATTTGAAGTTCTTGGCAAAGCATTGTCATAGAAAAAGGTACGGGTTTGATTACTGTTTAAGGAATAGTACCTTGTTTAAGGTATTATTAAAATCAAAAAAATATTGTGAATAAAATGCTTTTAATAAATATTATTATTATTATTTTTATTAACTCTTTATTGTACTCAACAAAAATGATAGAAAAACTTAAGACTAAAATAAAATAAGTACAAAGGGCGAGCTTATCTCTAAATGAAATTTCTTCCAGTCAACCCGTTAAAGGAAAACAATAAATGAAATATATAGACTTGGTTTACAAAACTGTAATAAGAAATAACTATATACTTAATACAATTACATACTAAACATAATACATACTGAAATATAACTAACTACACAAACAAAGCTAAATAACTTTAAGAAAAAGTTCCTTTAATTGTTTTTTTAAAGAAACAAGGGTTTCACATTCTCGAATCTCACTAGGATTGTAATAATACATCTAATTTAAATAATGTTTGAACGAAAATAATGCTAGTGATGAACTTTTCTTATAATAACGTGGTTTGAAGTAATGGAGGCTGACAAGTCTCAGGCGCTAAGTTATCTATGTTCATTCTTTCGTGACGACAAACTATTTACATAACCAATACATATAAATGCAATCTAAGTGTCTCTCTGTGGTTATCATATATTAATTTTCCCATGATCTCAGTTATATTACGAAAACTTATAATAAACAAGATGTTTGTCTGTCGGTCTTTGTTAAGTTTGTTCACAACGTATCATGACAATGCCAAACACTATCGCTATGAGGACATGAGTATGCAAAGTAGACACTTTTCAAATAACATTTGTATGTTTCCATAATAGACAAACAACACGTCATGAAATTTTTCAAATCGCTGACGATCATGGACGTAATTCTAATGTGTTAGATCCCTGATGAAAGTTACTGTATAACACTCTACTTATTGATGCTTTTTTTTATGTTATAGGAAGGCAAACAAGCAGACGGATTTCCTGATGGTAAGAAATTCACGCCGCCTAGAGACACCAAAGGTGGTAATGGTGCGTTGCCAACCTGAGGCCGGGATGTTAGGCCTCGAGCAATAGTAAGTTGACCGGCTACCTTACCTTCCGAACCGGAACACGTCATGACGT
>NJDC01012741.1:47926-62317 GCA_002245475.1 Calephelis virginiensis | reverse complement strand
GATATTTGAAACTTTCTGAAAATGATGACAGAAGATGTTTGAAATATCTGCTATCGGAAACTTCTCTTATTTTAATACCTTAGGGATGTAAAATACTATATTTTGTTTTCCCCGTCCAGAAAGTAGACCATCTGCCTTCCTGCCAGGCAGCTCGCAAAAGGCGAGCACAGGCTTACCGTCACTAACACCGTGACATCTGACTAGGTGGTAGAGTTTCGCAGCGACTCACCCGGATTGTTACCACCGCCTTAACTATTCCTACCGCCACGTTATGACGTGTTCCGGTTTGGAGGGTACGGTAGCCGGTAAACTTACTTTTGCTCGAGGCCTAACATCCCGGCCTCAGGTTGGCAACGCACCATTACCACCTTTGGTGCCTCAAGGCGGCGTGATTTTTTTTTCCATCAGGAAATCCGTCTGCTTGTTTGCCTTCCAATATCATAAAAAAAACTAACTAACTAAGCTGTTTTTATTTAATTTTGTTAAACGAAGCACATCTTAAATTCTAAACGTATTACAAAAGTGCAGCAGAATCGGCACCATTGTAACCTTTTATTCAAACTGCCTTCCGTGTCGATATAGATCTCTTATGTATGGTGCTGTAACAAAAACATATGCCATTAACATTATAAATCCGAAAGTTTTTAAAGTTGTTGTGCAGTTTAAAAATCACCGTGACCGAAACTACAGCGATGAAATGTCGCACGCAGGTCAAAACAAAAGCGAAGTTCTAAAAACCGCGAGGTTGGCTACATATTAGTCATTCCAAAAAAATGCGGGTTTTCTAAGAATCGCTATTTAGAATTAAGCGCAAACAACACGTATATAAAAAACATATTTATCCTCTCATTATTTTTATCGTTTCACCAGTGTTTCTATCCAAATAAAAAACAAAATATGTAAATTAAAACAAATTATAATAGATTTTTGCGATATTTTAATTAATGACTATCGTTTGAAATCGACTATCCACTTGTTTTCATGCTAGGGTAAATATCATTTTTAAAGGAATGTATACACGCACCTCAAACGGGAATTGGAATAAAAATCAATTTAAGGGTTTTTTGCTCAAGATAAAAAAACTGTTTCAAATATTTTGTTTTCCATTTTCATGTTTCAGGTAGTTTAGCTAGTTAATTAGGCATGGGCAAGATTTCCACCTCAAATTCCTAACACTATCATAGTATTGTGTATCTCTAGGTTAAGTGTACCATCGATTTTGTTAAAAAAATAATCTCTATTTCCCATTGATCATCGTATAATATTTAAATGGATGGACAAATTTTGCTAATTCAGTTTTTGTTATATTATTTACTATCAGGAGAAGGTTCATGTGGAAAAGATTTTTATTTTAAACTAATACTCATAGTTACTACAGGAAAACGTCTTAGGGTTATATTTAATCACTTGCCCTGTGCACTTGCTTGGGTTAATTTTCTAGGAAAGTTAAAGGATTTTAAACTGTACCCTTTCATCTTAAGACGTGCGAATGCTCTAACCATTTGACCTACTGAAGATTAGAACCCTGTCCCAAAATTTTCAAATTCTTTTCTTTACCTAGGTCTGTCTACCCCAGCTTCCTTCCCTTGTCGCGGAAAGGGCTGAGTACCTAGGATGTTCGTGTAGTCCCAGGGAAACTACTTGTACCAGAACGGCAGTTTCACAATGCCTCTCTAAGCAAGAGGGTCACGAAGTCCAGGCATTGCATCGGGTTGATTGGCTTAAGTTTGGAATGCCTGTTGCCATCGAGACCCAAATGGTAGACGCCAGTTCTCCGCACACCACTTCAGACTATGTACGGCCCTTGATGAGTGGACTTGACGGGGATCGCCCGTGTTCCCACCCCCAGTACTCTATCGTTGGGGAGCATCGTGTGGTTATTTCGGTAGGAGTCTAATAAAAAAGGTTAATCTTAATTTTGTTTCACATGCCATATTGATTAAGTTCAATTACCTGTTTATGAATATTTGGCACCTGTATTAAGAAGCCGGCGACTGTAAACTGATACCGTATTTTGTGTTGCGCAAAATACGGTTTACTATCAATTGTTTCTTATATAGCAACAAAAGAAAGAAAGATATAAATTGCGTAAAAGGCACCCTAGCTAATGATCCGGGGTATAGACTGTTACTACACAATATTTGGTACAAATTAGTTCAGTAGTTTTAGAAAAATGAACAGACAAATGAACGAACAAGACAGAAAACTTCTACGATTCTTCCAGGGGGGACTGCGGGGATCGCAAATAACCGCGGACGCTGCGAGTGTAAAACGCGTCGTGGAATGTGCTCGTACTTTTTACATATAAATCTACATTTTACACAAGTTTCGCGGGTAAAACCCGCGACGTGAGTTCTTAGCCTAACCGGTAGACTCCTGATGTAAATCAGGGCACGTAAGTGACACTGTCATTAGGGAGGCAGGAATAGATAAGTCGTGTATCCCTACCTGGACAAGTTACTACACACAGTACTCTGCCATCATCGGTCTTTTGTTAATAACCCATTTAACTTTTACTCGCCTCTTACGAGCTACCTAACATTTAGACCATGAATGAACACGGAGAAAAGGTCATAACATCACTTCTCTTTAGACGTGAAAGAAGAACAAACAAAACAAGTTATTTTAGAATTTAATTCGACGCCGCCACCTTAAAATACGTAACACATGGAGGTGGAATACTGAACAGCAATATTATACATCGAGAAGGTCGCGTATGGGTTGTGTAACGTCACTTGAGCCCAGCTTCCTGCTCTTGCTCAGGAGATTTAATTACGAAACTTGCGTGAAGCTAATGATGCGCTGTCGACTTATTGGAGCTTAAAGTTTAGAACAGCCTGTAGTGAAACCAAATCTATACATCTAAACATTGTAATACATACATGACTATGTAGTGAAGATACAAAAATTAGATAAGTTGAGACACTCGAAAATCTAAAACTAATACTAAGAAAAAGTAGTTACCTCTAGAGACCTTAGATGTTACTGGTGTGTCGATATTTTTGTCCAAAATCGCAAACATATGCTAGTCTTTGAGAGAATCGTCAGTCTATAACACTTCCTTTGTAGTCAGGTAAAAATAGTAATTAAGAAAAAATGGCCACCTCTAGACATTTTAGATGCTACTGGTGTTTCGATTACTATTATTTAATGACGGAAATCTCAACCAATTACGAATATATATATAGCTACCTTATCAACCAACTCCAAACATTTAACAACAGTCTACCGTTTGCACTGTGATCTGAATTTCTAAATCATTACATAGTATAAAACAAAGTCGCTTCCTCTGTCTCTATGTCCCTTTGTACGCTTAAATCTTTAAAACTACGCAACTGATTTTGATGCGGTTTTTTAATAGATAAAGTGATTGAAGATGAAGGTTTATGTGTATATTTTATAACTGTGCGAAGCCGGGGCGGGCCGCTGGTTACTAATAAGCGGCGATGGAGTAATCACATCCCGACGATAAGACTACCCATATTTTGATGTGACAACGTCATAAATTAGGTTGTGGCTCGGAGTCACTCTCGAAAAAATGTAACGCCCGCTCACGTCTGTTACGATGAGTCACCGAACGAGAGAGAGGCCCGCCGGACCGGTACAATGTTTTAGTAAACAAAATATATTTCTATAGTTAAAATTTGTGCATTTCTTATTTTCATTCAATTCCTTGTTCCTATTGTGCAATTTAATAATATTCATATGAATAAATATTCTACCGAGAAAAAGACGTTGTCACGTAAAATCTTCGCACGTAAAACCGACTTTACAGGCAACCATTTTAGATAATAGTATCGGTTTAGTGAAATTTTACGGCGAGTCAATTAAAGACGAAAAATCAGAATTTCAAAATGACTATCCTTTTTAAATGGAGTAACACTTGTACTACTATGCGTTTCACTAAGTGATACAGTACAAGTGTTTCTTCATTCATAAATGTTAATGTTTCGAAGTTTTACCAAGTACCGACGATGGAATATATCAAATAGCTAAGACTACCTTTAATATAGCAAGTCTTGCTCTGAATGAAATCTGGCGACAATTAACTCGTTAGTTCATAATTCCGCAACATGTCCTTAGACGCGATTAGTCTCAGCGTGATATCACTATGTCCAATTGATTTATGCGACCCCAAATCTTGCTTTTAAGGGTTGCCAGTTACATTTTATTAATTTACTTTTCACATACTAATGTCGGTTGAACTTTCAATTATATTTAATTATTGACTAGTTAGCTGGGGGATTAGTGTATACGCCAAACAACAACCAACCTCAGCGCGGGTTCGATTCCCGACGGGATTAGACATTTGTGTGAAGAAAATGTTTGCATTTCTTCTAACCCAGAGTTTATCTCCTAAATTTATTATGTATCTGTTTAGGTATTTCTATGTATAATATTTATAAGTATCGTTAAAACATAATTAAAATAAATATTAAATTTATTGAGGATACCTTGAGGATACATTAAATTTGTAATTTGTATTATCAATTGCATCTAAATATAAAACTATTGCTAAGATTAGATGTTCAATTAGTGAAATCGTTTTTTTTTTCACTAAGGCAGTGAGTTTTTTAATAGTTGGCCGGTTATGCCTATCTGAGTATCAACTCCGGGAATAACATCATTTATTAAACCACGTTTTTACTCATTCTTGCCATAACATCAGTGCTCGCTACTGTCGACTTCCAGTTTGAAAGGCAAAACATCTAACACCTATAAATGGGAGTTTTATGAGAACCATATATCAAATTGACAATGCACCATTCATATCCAGAGTATCTATATACAAACTTACGATTAAGACACTCGTCGGTTTCCCTTTTTTATGATATCAAAAAAGTTTTGTAAAGAAGACCATCTGCGTTCCTGCCAGAGAGCTTACGAGTATATAAGACAAATATACTTATTGTCACTAGCATCGTGAAACCTGATTAAGTGGGAAAGTTTCGAGCCGACTCGCCCGAATTGGTCCTACTGCCTTACCTATTCCTGCCGCCATAACTTTGGCGCTTACTGTTGTTCCGATTCGGAGGATAAGGTAGCCGGTAAAATTTATTTCGCTCGAGTCTTCACCACCCGACCTCAGGTTGGCAACGCACCGTTATCAGCCTTAGTGTTTCTCTGCAGCGTTAATTTCTTGTCTAATCCTTTTGTTTGTCTTCTAATTTCTTAAAAACGGTGGCTAAAACACCATTAAATAAATAAATAATTGTGACGCTGTGACTGTGTTGATATCTGTGGGGATTTCTACAACCCAAGCCGTTTGTCCCCTCTCAAAAATATCTCAGAAAATATCCTAAGGAACCCTGCACACGTAACAATGACCCACTCGTTTCATTTCTCATAAATATGACTGATAATTTCATTCACCTCGCTGACGGCAATAAAATTTATTGTGTGACATTTAGCGTATTTCAAAATAGCCCACTGTTAAAGTGCTAATTGAGCTACTATTTTTTAATTAATTGTTTTTAAGTTACAACAGTTTTTAAAAAAGAAGATATGAAAATAATTTATTAGCAGAATATGTTATTAAAGATACATTTAAACGTGTCATCTGTGTGAAAATACATAATTAAACAAACATACTCGTATCTTGGCGCTAAGTTCTTTGCGGTGTAGGCAGAGAGTTACTGGTAAATATGAACTGTTATTATATAATTTGTATCGAGGGCCAAATTATACGATTTCTACGGACTGGCCTAGCTTATTTTTTTTATGATATTGGAAGGCAAACAAGCAGACGGATTTCCTGATGGTAAAAAAATCACGCCGCCTAGAGACACCAAAGGTGGTAATGGTGCGTTGCCAACCTGAAGCCCGGATGTTAGGCCTTGACCAAAAGTAAGTTTGCTACCTTACTCTCCAAACTGAAACACGTCATGACATTATGGCGGCAGGAGTAGATGAGGCGGTGGTACCGATCCGGGTGAGTCGCTGCAAAATTCGACCACTTAGGCAGATGTCACGGTGTTAGTGACAGTAAGCCTATGCTCGCATTTTACGAGCTGAATGGCGGGAAGGCAGATGGTCTATTCTGCAAAGGAGCCCGGACCAACACGCTGAAAAATCAATAACTATTCTTTTCATACAAACACTCCGATTTTGGTGACTATTGACACCACCTTCTGATAAAATGAAAGCGATTTCATTTTTGTTTGTGTATTATCCGATCTGCAAGGACTGCTTAGATTTGATTGATTTATTAAAGCATTAGGCTATCGATACACTCTGTCTATCTGTGTTTGTAATGTCACAGGTGTTTTGGAGGCGGACTTTACTTCTGTGCAAAATATTTTATAACGTTATGGTAGTATTATAAGCCTTTATGACATCAACACGCATATAAAACTTTATTTTTAATTGAAGTACAGTTAATAAGGAAAA
Source organism: Calephelis virginiensis (assembly GCA_002245475.1). Taxonomy (NCBI): domain Eukaryota; kingdom Metazoa; phylum Arthropoda; class Insecta; order Lepidoptera; family Riodinidae; genus Calephelis; species Calephelis virginiensis. The sequence continues at coordinate 55,927 of NJDC01012741.1, read as the reverse complement.
TATCGATACCGTTTTGTCCTTGAGCATTAAGGTTTTCTTTATAAAAACAATGCATTTCAAAAAATATTTCACGCTCGTATTCCCGAAGAGGTAGACAGAGGTATAATCAAACCACAAACTAATAGCTGAAGACACTGAGTCCAACAATGTGCAATGCCAATGCCAAGTGCCTATGGCCAAGCGGGCACAATTCCTATCCGGACAACGTTGTTTTTATTAGAAAGTTGGAAGAAAACATTTTATTTTGTTGCTCGATCCGAATCCGCTTCGACGTGATCAATCTTGTTGATAAGAACGCCATCTTCATTTCTCAAGACCAACTACTTTGTTTCGAAACTTTTTAGTGCGCCATCTGTGCTCTTTTATCGTTATCATCAATATATTTGTTTGTGTGTGTCAAATGCATGGTAGTGTGGGTATGTTTTATTTATCAATATAATATACTTTATAAGCATATTATTGAAAAATATTAGCGTTCTGCACTGATCCTATACATAAACTATAAGTGTGCCAAATTTCATAATCCTCCGTTTGCGCAATTTTCGTAAAAGTCGGTTCAAAAGTTTGGCATCACTTATTAATATATAGACATTGTAAGTCCAAACAGGTTTATAAAATGATAGGAATTTCACTAAAATGCCTCGTGTGTCGTCGTTTGTACGGTACGGTCGAATTCCTGAGGATGCCTCGGTGTAGAGGCGAAACGTACGTCGAGTGCGATTTGGTGTTCTCTGTGGTGAGTGCTTCGACAAAGTTGGCGAAGGACGTGGCAAGTGATTTTGTTTCCCGTGTTCGGACTCTATTTGTGATCTGGTCGCGGAGGTGGGAGGTGGGAACTTTAGGTAGGGTTGTCACATGTAAAGAACGTGACAATTTATATTGTTTCCCGAGCTCTTCCTATATTTGTGTTCTGGTCGCGGAGGTGGGTGGTGGGAACGTCAGTTAGGCTTGTCACATTCTGTGTCGTTTGGAGGATTATTTGCCACAACGGTTACACTGCTTACGCGGAATTAGCAAAATAAAGGCTTATTTTACATCTTTTTTAAAATGCCTGTTGACGTATGTTTTAAACTAGTATTAATTCTGCAAGTATATGCGAAATGGGCCATGTTTTTGTCGAAATGGGCCTTATAGACGGCTGACAACCCGTAATTCTATAAGAGTAAAAAAGCGTTAAAATGCAGACGGAACCACGGGCAGTAGCAAGCTTATCATAGTTTCTAAAGATTTCTGTGTAGCAAAACGCCTTAATTGTACTTCTGCCTTATAAAGGTATCCATAGCACCACGCTCGCCATTGTCGTATTCCGTGTTGAAGAGTAACAGATTGATTTGTATATGTGGCTTACATCCTACTTAGGACCTGTTAATTGGGTTCGGTATAAATAATGTAAAACTTCACAATAACATGGCCTCCACAAAACGCTATTTTGTTTTGTTTTTTCAAAGTATCCTGATAATCCTGTAAAAAAATGCAACGTAGAACTAGAGTGTAAAAATCTTCAAACTTTAAACAAACATAACTCTCTTTCTTATTTATTTCAGTCAGTGTCAGCGCAGCGTGATCAGTGTTCTGTCGTGACTCGTGAACGAACACCCTAACAATCTGGTTCATAAACATAACTGAGGTAATTTTCTCGCAAGATGCACCTTACAAAACTTAGTTCAATGGACGGAAATATGGAATATTCCGCTATCAGTCAAGGTACATTTCTTAATCATACATACTCGACTGTACTCGCAACAAGATGAATTAGAATATGAATAATTTTACAGTGCTTTTACGATGTAATATGGCGGACACTTTGATTATGCAAAACTTATGCAACCACAAACGTAATTATAATTACCAAGGCTCTTTTTGCATTACCAGCCTCCGTAAATGTAATGTTTTACTCGAGTTAAGAGTTCTTACTTTTCATCGTCGGCAATTGGTAGAACTTCATTGTAAAGGAAGAAAGGAAAATTATTTATTTCATATTCAAAATAGCTTTTATTATGTAGATCTATACAAAGATTCTTGTAACGCGTCTATATATTTTTTTAAACTACCACCGGATCTTAACGCGGCCACTCACTGAGAAACTCACCGGACTTGTCTTTTTTCTTATAATTTGCAATATAAAAATTTGCGGAATATGTGTGTAAATGAGATGTTACAAAAATATTTAAGTATGTCAACATATTCTACCATATTTTGGTGTGCATTTTTATATGAAAAGTATTATTTATACAGCAAAATCTGATTCCCTAATTGTCGTCCAATAAAAGAGATCTCAAAGTTGTGTGTTTTACTTATCCACCTATATACCGTGATTTTTTTCAACCGATTCTAAAACGGAGGTTATCAATTCGACTGTATGTTTAATTTTGTATGTCTTAACAGACACAATTACGCAATTACTCGGCCAATAAAAAAAACTGGGTACAATCCCGTGGAGAGAATAAGTAAGAAGAATATGTATGCACTGTTAAGAGTACCTCAAAAATCGTTTGTAGAATCTTGGTAACTACCTCGAAATAGTAATCTATCACAGGAAAAAAAAATTTCAAATCACGACGTGGTAATAAATTGCAACCAGTTTTTTGCTTTTTCACTACTCTTAAATTATTAATACACCTGATAACCATTAGTTAATTACCTGGCAAATGGCTAATATGCTAATGTTTCGTTTTACACAATTAGCTGACCTGCTGAATTAGTCAAAACTATGAAATGTTAAAGTTTCCTAACTCTGTGGTTAGTACTGTAACATCTGGCAGATTGGATCGTGACAAATAGTTTAATGAGAACAACAAGAAATAAGGATAGAATGGAGCACTTATTATACGTATTTGGTAACACATACTACTGCTACTAGATGGTAGAGTTTCGCTGCGACTCGCCCGGATTGGTACCATCGCCTAACTTATTCTTGTCGCCGTGACGTCAGTGCTTGCCGTTGACGTGTTCCACTTCGGAGGGTAAAGTAGCCGGTAAACTTACTTTTGTTCGAGGCCAAACATCCCGGCCTCAAGCTAGCAACGCACCTTTACCACCTTTGGTGGAAATGATGCGTACAACCAGGACCATCAGGAAATCCGTCTGCTTGTTTGCCTTCCAATATCATAAAAAAACACATGACTTTGTAAAGCTTCGGCCAAACTGAGCGTCAAGCGGGCGATCCGCGGGACGCGAAGCGGGAGCGCCAACGACACGAAACTGGCATGCACATCTGAGCGACTACGGCGCGAAAATCAGACCTCTTTAATAAATAGAAACTGAAGTCTCACGTCTCTTACATATTTTATAAATAAATAAAAAATGTTTCTAAACACATTACACTAACTGATCCTACCACACCTATCTATATTATAAGCTTATGGCAAGGGTTTTTATTCAAATGTACTAATAAGTAAAAATAGTTACAATAACGTATGTACTGCAATAAATTTTATAAACATTCATACCGAGTCAAGAAGCCTGACAAAGTATACCGAAGGGTGCTATTAAAAAGAGTTGTTTTCTTCATTCAAATTTTTTTTCAAGTCATTTTAACACTTTTCACACAGTTTTTTACACGTTATAATTTCAATGGTCAAGATATTAATAAGGATAAATTTAAATAGCTATTTTTAGAATTTAAGATAGTACATGCCAATGATGAAAAATTCATTTAATTTGAACATAAAATTTCAAACATGTTGGTCTGGTCGTCCCTGCCTGGAGCGGACGGAGAGGCGAGCGTAGGTTGAAAGGGTGATTGCCAATAAAACCACTATAAAAAAATATGTTTGTATGTAAAAAGAGTGGTCAGAAAGTTTTGCGCGTAATAATCCACTGCTTTATTTCTTTCTGTTGCCACAATGACATCGCCATTTTGCACATTATGCTTAGCAACCCGAGTGTAAAAGAGCGACATATAACAACTACGGTAACAATAGCCTATAAAAATATAATTGCAATACAAATGTTACAACACTCCTCTCAAGCATAGGCTTTGTGACTAATTGTTAGGAACTGGTAAACGGATTTGACCTGAATTGATCTAATAGCTGGGTTTATCCCTTGCGAAAGCAAATTCTGTTTACATGAAACTTATGAATACATTAATATGAGTCAATAATTTAATATTGCCAAATTCACAACCTACAACTTATTTTTATGAAACGACAGCCTTTTTGAAGTAAAAACGTCTTTAGCGGCGTTGCGCACTTTTTTGGAATGGGTAAAAACTTCTAAACTCGCATCAGAACACGTGACCTGATCGAAAATTCGTAAGATGGATGGAGAGTAAGCAGCCGGCGTAGCGTAGGAGAGGAAGCTCTTTTTTTTCTTTTTTAATGTATGCCAGCGGCTGCTGTTTTGTTTAGAGGACGCAGAGCGCTTTCGTGTTGTCATGTTTCTGTAAATGAATATTGTTTACTACCACATATGATAATACTTTCATACTGATAATTAAAGTAATCTGTGCAAAATTATTCCTTAAACATTCCAAACTATCAAAAATGCACAACGTTAATATTCAAGTTTTCACTTCTGCCGGCACTCCCGGAGTGCAAACCGTCGTTTTTTTTACCCTAACGATGTACTGTCAATTAAGTTTTTTCAAGTGTTGGTATCGGGTTCCTCGTTAGAATATAGGTTAACTGCTTTCTAACCAAGTAGTTATAAGACGGCCGTTGGTTATCCGTGGTTAGCACCGTGACCTTGGCCAGATGGTAGAGTTTGGAGATAACTAGTCTAACTTTCTATGCAATGTTTGCCCTGGAACCAACAAATAAATAAATTATAGTGCGTAAAATATTCTATTTATTTAATGTTTTTTCTGAAGTACTGTATCAGGATCTGTATCACGGCAATTTCTTTTCAAACTATATTTACTATATTAAATGACATTCGACATTTCTCTTGTAAAGATGACAGAATGTTTATTTATTTTTTAATTAAAACTATTCAAGGGATTGTTATAATGCTTTCCAGTATTATACTCCAGCGGTCCACTTAAAACTTTTTATAATTAATAAAATTAATGTAAATAGAGTTAGACAATACAACATATTACAATATTTTCATAAGGTATAAAAAATCTTCAATAAGGAATTTTTATGTAATTGGTATTGGCTTTTTACAAAATGCGGCAGGTATTTTAATTATCTTAACAAACATCTTAACTGTAAAATAAAGACATATGATTATAATACGTGGGTCACGGGTCCTGTTAATACCGAGTTTTTGGTAATATTGACAGTTCTGAGAATTTATCCTAAACTTGTGACAGTTAATATATTATAACCTATTCATAAGGACTTTCATACAAACTTTTAACCCCTAATTCACCCCCCTTAGGAGTAGAATTTCCAGAAACGCGTAAATATGTATCTACTATATTTTAACGAGCAGCCCAAAAATAAATTGTCATGTTCTATACAAATTTTCAACCCATATTTCACTCCTTTAGGGGTAGAATTTCTAAAATCCCATTCTTAGTGTCTACTTAATAAAACGATACTACACACCAAATGTCATGGCTGTAAATCTAACAGTTTTTACTCGGCGATGACAAGTCGGTCAGTCAGGACATGCTATTGTATAAATATAGACATAGTACACAAAATAGTAAAAGATAACATTTTTTTATTTCTCCATCTGGTTTTTTGTGTCCTGTCTTTGCCGTGAATGTCGATTTTTTTTTATTACCCTTCTCCTATGACATAATTGGTAAAATTTTTTACTACGTTCACGTGTGACGATGACCAAAAGAAATTAACAATAATTTATTTACAAATACAGACATAAGTTTTATATACAAAGTTTTTATGTATATTTGATACATAGATATAAAGAAAAACTTAGAAAAATAGAACGTAGAGTACATTTCCTAAGTTGATGTGTCCAGGGTCAGCTATGATTTATAATATAAAGTACAAGTATTGTAGATCATATTCAAAAACTAGTACATACAGTTATAACACAAATATTGCAACATACCAGCCATATTATAGTTTAAGGAGCATTAAACGGATTTGATCTAAATTTACCAGACAGCTGGGTTTATCAATTACGAAAGTAAACAGTTAAGCAACTAGCAACTCATGACTAAAAGTAAGATGATACCGTGGTACGTTATTGCCAAATTACCGACCTACGACTTATTACGTAGCTTTACGTAGCTATGGATTTTTATTTTTGTTGCAAAGTACAGTGAACAAACACACGGTTTCTCTAATGGTAAGAGTTGTAGGTGCGTAGCTAACCTGAGACTGGCGTGTCCCAGTTTTGCAATTCTACCGGATCACCCTCTGGGCCGAAACATGACATCGTCGGCAAGAATAGGTAAGGCAGTGGATTGTTAAAAATATTATTGAAAACATGAATGTTTCTGTGATTATGTAGTTTATTTCCCTACTCGGCCTAAATAATTTGATAATTCGACTTACATGATTTTTTTTTATTTAAGCATGCTCTTCCTTTGCCCATGGTCTATAACATATCCAAAAATCATACCGATGCGTCAATTACTTTTTACGATATGACTTTAGGTTGCATGTTGATAACTCCAAAAAAATGGAACCTATGTTGATATATCTACTTATCAATTAATATCTATTAGTGTTAGTAATGATTTTACTTGAATATGTTTAGTTGTTCATTCACAAAAGTTCAGGTTCAATGAAATCAATCAAACAATGTTTTAGTAAAACTAGATATATTGAGTTATCAAGTTTATACACTGTGAAAATTGTTTATTTAGATGTTATATCTTAAGTTGTTACGTTACCGCAGAGTATTGAAAGTTGTGTTTAACGAAATATGTAGAGTTATCAAATTGTGGCTAAACGAAATCTATGAAATCAGATTTGATATCTAAGGTAGTAACAATCTGGTAGAATTTAAAAGATTATGAATGACTAAATACTATGAGTTATAAAGTTACAACCACACGAAAGGCTTTCTTATCGGTAGTGTTATGTGAATCCTCTTATCATTACTTATCACAGCTCTAACTCCCCCCTGCCTCATATTATAATGGAGCCGCAAACCCAAATGTTAGTCCCCAGAGGAGTACCACCTGCAATTATGTTGGAGACCAATCCTTCCCTGGTGTCTAATTTAGAACCTGCGGATTATAACCCGGAAGCACTAGGTGGCCCCACGTACTATGGGTCTGATTCGCGCGTAACTTTAAATATGCTCAAAGCAAAGAGAGCATTAAACTTTTGGCGTCCCCTTCCACGCTCGTTGTGGATTTCTGTACCATTAGGGGAATACACTCTAACTTAAACGCCGTCCTTTTCCAGCTTAAGACGTCGACACCGGCCTTGCTCTTTTTGACTGATACTTACATATCTTCTCCGGCTGACACATCGTACCTCTCCTACCTGGGGTATAAACTGGTACATTCATTTGTACCGCGGGCGGGCTGGGTGCTTTCGTCAGAGAGGATATTTGTAAGTAAGTAAGTGCCGGACTTCGGCAATCTTGAAGGCAAAGACCTGCCCATTCTTTGGCTGCGCGTTGACAGCTTAGACCACCCACGTGTCTACGCATGCCTGTACAGGTCACATAGCGGCAACGCCGAAACAGATCGGCTCGTCGAGCATATGCAAATAGCTAGCGATTCTGTATCTGAGCAGATGGGCGCGGATGGGCCGCGGGGATCGTGATTATTGGCGATTTTAACTCCTACCATGCTAAATGGCTTGATTCGCATTCCACCATGCGGGAAGAACTGTTCACGAATTTGTCTTGTCCTATGACCTCACGCAACTGGTAGCTTCGCCTACGTGGATGACCTACTGCTGACCTCTCATCTAGAGAACTATAAAGTCTCCTTTGATGCCCCTCTTGGATCTTCCGACCACTGCTTAATCTGGAGTGCAGTGTCAATCACACTTTTTGTACGGCTACAACCATCGGGCCGACGTCGAGTGTGGCATTATAGGTCTAGGATTTTTATTATTATTTTTATCACGGGATTTATTTTTTCTCAGCTTTGAGCTGGTTTTAACCATATTTACG